>KZ506392.1:225876-241188 GCA_002844005.1 Limosa lapponica baueri
GAGTATCAGGTAGCTGTGCAGGTCTGGAGGGGCTTTCAGTCTCCTTTCTTCCTTCTACAGAAATGATGCAAATACTGTCTTTTGGGTTTGTTTGGGTTTTTTTTATTGTAAAAAAGTAAGAGAGTTGGGTTTTATTGTTTGTTTGGGTTTGTTCGTTTTTGGTTTGTTTTATTTTTCTAACATGGTGGAGGCAGTGGGGGTGGCCGAGAGGCTTGGGGTGCGGTGAAAGGCTGCGGAGGGGCAAGGCAAGATGGAAAACAGGCAGCATGAAGTTGTTTGCTTGTTCCCTCATGGCAACTCGCTGCTTAGAACATTTGGCTGGGCTGTGTTTAAATTTAATTTCTGTTGCATGCAAATGCCACCACAAATAGAGTAAATGCTAAAATATGACAGTCTAAACAGCTCAACAGTTTC
This sequence comes from Limosa lapponica baueri, assembly GCA_002844005.1. Classification (NCBI taxonomy): domain Eukaryota; kingdom Metazoa; phylum Chordata; class Aves; order Charadriiformes; family Scolopacidae; genus Limosa; species Limosa lapponica. The sequence goes on from KZ506392.1 coordinate 226,291, forward strand.
AGAATTAAAACAGACTAAAGTACTTTCAAATAGTCTTGCAAGCGGGCGGAAGAAAAGATGCTGAGGTACCGTTTCAACCCTGTTTTCTCTATTAGTGACCTGCCATAAGAGACAAACCCCTTGCTGATGGGCACAGCCTAACCCGCGCTCTCCCTTGGAGCTCCCTATGTCTCTTGCCGTCCCACCAGCCAGCCCAACAGCAGGCTCCACCACCGGCCTCTTGCACAAGATCTGCCCCTGCTGCCGGCGGACTTGGAGTGGGCTGTTTATGGGCTGAGGACTGGCAGGAGAGACGATGAGGTTGCTGTAATGAGCACATCATGTAGTGGCACATTTTAAAAACAGGTCTAACCAGACAATGCACGTAATAACCAAAATTAATGCTGTTCAGCCAGCACTGGCTTCCCTTTCAGTACCTGACCCACTTCAGGATTGTAGGAATAATACATGGAATAATAATGAAGTCCTTAACAGACGAAGTCAGGTCTCAGTTCAAGTGCAAACTCACGTCTCTAATGCGCGCCTTTGACAGTCATCTTGCACAATATGACTGCAAAATACACCAGCAAACTGATGGCCTGTAATTCACCAGCACTGCAGCTTCTCTTGGGGCAGCAACTGCTGTACCTACTACCCACATCGGCTTCTTTCACACCCTGCCTTGGTCTCTGTCAAATAAGGCAGCAGTACAATGTAACTCTATAAATCCCTGTGTCCTCACTACACTGCTACTGCTGGAAGAGGGGGTGGTGTCACATTGAGAAAAGGCAGACTCTTATGTTACAGCCCCATTTTCTAGCTGTGAGACCACTGCCTCACTGTCAGGCGGAGAGTTTTTACAGGCTTCCAGTAGTGCAACAGGAGATTTGGTCAGAGCAAAGCTTTTGTGCAATGCTCACATAAAAAAACAAAAAAATCATGCTACAGCAGTTGCAACCAACAGTGAAAGCTGCAATGGGGCGGTTAGACAAATGGTTCAGGTTCAGAAATTTTTCTTACCGCATCACAACAATCTTAGAGGAGAAGAAGTGTGTGCATAATGTGTCAGAAAGATGGCCTGAAAGAGCGAGACCCTTCAAAATACTTAAGGCAAATTTTCAGAAAAAAATGTTTCTGTAACAAACCACAGAGGAAAATACTGTGCACAAACCCAAGTGAAGTTAAAAGGTTGTGCCAGTACCATCATACTACACAAACACCTACCAAAAGGTTTGGGGTGACCTGATCATGGTGTATAAAGAACCCACATGGGAAAGCAGTTTCTAAGAGTACTGCCATTTAAATCAAGTAGGAAAAGACAGCTCAACAAAATGCTTGGAAAATGAAGCAAGATCAAAACCAATGCAACAGCAAAGGTAATTATTCCTTAAAACTTTTTACCTACAGATGCGACAGATCCTTCATTATTGAACCTGTCAATGAAGCTCAGTAATTTCCTAAATACCAAGTCAGAGTCCAAACAAGGGCGAGTTTTGTCAGGACTAGTTAACACCACTGTCTTCCAAAACAGAAGCTCCAGGTTTACTGAGGCACTCACTTTAGAAGTACCACCACCAGCAGCTCTTGGCAGCGTAAGCCGATGCAGGTGGATAATGTGGCTATTTGGTAGCGTTCGCTCACGGCTTTGCTGTGGGAGCGGAGAATGCGTGCTCTGAGATGGTTGGCAAATTTTTATTTTTATGAAATGTAGTTTCTTAGTACCAATTCCGTTTCTTTGGGGCTGGAGGAAGTTGCTTTTTCACGGTTACACTCACCAGAGATCACTTTATTTGTGGCTGTGACTGGTTTTCATGCCTCAGCTGTTTTGCCGTTTCCTGTTAGCTAAGTGACAGAGAATTGGTGGCCTTGTATACTTAAAACGCCTGCACATTTGTGGCCATTTCACATTCAGGTAAAAACTTCTAGGCTTCCTGCATGGGAATTTCCTCCTCCTAAAATATATGTATTCTTTTAAAAGTTACTTCTGCACAGGAGAAGTCTCTGGCCAGCTGTAGTTTGCATACTTTCCAGGTCCTTTACGCTGCCATAGAAAGTCTTGTCCAGCAAAGTGACTAATCTTAGTCTCAGGTCAGGCATTTACTGGAGAAACAGCTGTGCCAGTTTAAGATGTGACTGACATCCAGGTGTTTGCCATCACTCCCCAGCAGCTGTACAGTCAGCCCTACTGCATAGTATAAAAGACTGTATACAAAAAAAATATCGATGTTTAATTTCCAGCAGAAAGTCAAGTGGGTAAACTCACATCATTCCCACCAGCATTTACTGACCTCCTGCCTTTGTGGTGAAACACGAGGAGGGCCCGGATTATTTATTCTGACATCTGAGCTGTACCAGGAAGAGGGTAATTTCCAGTTTACGGGTGGGAATGGACATCTTCAAGTGCCACAAAGCCATTGCTACAAGGACCGCGTGACTGTAGCCTCAGAAAACAGTCATTATTTTAGAGACTGCCGGTAAACATCCTCTTCCAGACCTGGCTCTGCAGGCTAAAGATGCCAGGCATCTGGAATGGGCATTCCCAGAAATCAGGGCTCTTCCCGTAGCTCCATAAATTGGCGTTGTGCTGCTGTTTTCCTCATCTGCCTGAGACAAAGTGCGCTGGTTAGTCCTTTGTCAGCTGTTTGAACTGCCCCAGCGGAACCTGCCTGAAGCAGAGTAGGGTGCGTTTACTCCCCTGGATACACCTCTCTGGCAGAGCTGTGCTGGTGGTGACTCCTGGCTACGGTGAAAATGCAAAACTGGAGGCAGAGGGAGCAAGGCTTTCAGCAGCCAAAAGTGTTTGTGAGATGGTAACGGCACATGACCACCAAGTAGTTAAGCACATTGCATATTACAACCATCCATTTTTAGTTCTATGTAAAAAATGTGAAACATCCATCAAAAACACAACTGTCTTTCAGCCGTTAAACGGCTCTCAACTCACAAGGTTGAGTTCAATGCAAAAAGTGATCTTTCAACAGATTTTATACCACGACAATAAATTCAGACAAGCTGCCTCTTTAAACCGTGAGGTTATTGCTACTATCTTTACTACACTGTTATCAAAGGGCCAACAAACAGTACTCATATCCGGCACCAGATAGCGCAAAAAAATAGATGGTCTTCTGCAAAAAAGCTCGCAAAGAGTGTAGATAAGGCAGGTTATGGGAAAAGTGCACCAGGAAAGAAAGTCTGAAAGGAGGCCTAAGGCAAATGAGAAAAAAAACCCCAAATCACATACTAGATATCTTGACCGGGCTGTTAACATGCATGAGATGACCTCTGTATGCACATGTCTCTTGCAGAGCATCCAGTGGGCTTGGGAAATCAGGCCCATGTGTGCTGAGCCTGGCTTTTTGAACAGTCATAACAGGGACACGTGGTGAGGAAAGCTTTTGATGCCAGTGAGTTATTTGCTTTACCTTCAGGAAATACCTAAATAAATAATATCCTGGTGAGAGGGCATGGTATGTTAATATGTGGTAGCACGGACCCACTCCCATGAAATAGCTCTAGTTTCTCAAGACATTAGAAGACAAAGTGCAGAACAAACCAAGATCATATAGTATCAAGAGCTACATACACTAGAATAAAAATCTATATGCAAGGCCATTTTCCCAGGATGGGTGTATCAGATATATGGCAAAATCTTCCTAATATAAATGCAGTGTATATTAACAGAAGCTTATTGTTACTGATGTACTTTACACAAGCCTGCTGTTCTGATAGTAAAAACCAACCAAACAAAAAATATATTTGAACAAACAGTAACAGCGTTTCCAGGCAATACTCAGGTTGGCAATCACATTCCTTAGCGTCTCTTTCTGACCCAAATTCTTTCCAGGGATTGAAATCACTTGTGGCCACTTCTCAAGGCTTATTTGGCTCCAGCTACCTGGCTAGGGGATGTTTTATTCATGTCATGACTAAAATCACTACTTCGATTTAAAATGCTGTTAGAGAGTCCGCAGATTCTACCCGTATAGCTTAAGCCAAGCAAAGTTCCTCAAATGAGCTACGTTGTGCATAGCACTCTTGAAAATGTTCCTTAATTTGAGCAAACAGCAACTTTGCTACCACTGTAAAGAGAATATGAATCTGTAAGACACTTCTGTCTCAGAATGGAGAGAGAACACTAGTAGTGAATTTAAGACAGGCACTAAGAATTATTTCTGGAATATGATTTTCTTCTTCTCAGTTTAATGGGATCCTGCAATGTCTAGCTGGGAGTTGAGGAATAAAAAAAATCCTGGAAAATTCTTAACTATATTCTCCCTCACTTACTTCTCTGGTTCTTCTAATTGAGAAGTTATAACAATGAGGGATAGGCATATGCTATCATCAGAAAACTTTTTCAGCCAATAATACGGGTTCAGTTATATGCTTCATTACTTTTTATTGGTTGCAGGAATGTAGTATAAAAAACCAGAAGGAAGTGAAAATACAAAACAATGACAATATTCTGGCATTCTCAAAATGATAAAATTTCTTTTTTTTTGATCAGTATTACTTACCAATTTCCTTCAATTTTACTCTAAAGGCCATTGTAAGGCATATTTCTGGTGTCTCAAGCATGCAGGACAACCGTATGTATGCACAGACAGTAGAAACACTTCCCATTTGTTTGCCCATGAAGAAGAGTGTTCAGCGTTAAAGCTCCAGCCTCTGGTCCCCAGAGACCCTGAGCAGATATTTCCTCCAAGTTGCAGAGGTGCAGCAGCAGGGCCAGTCCCTCCGGGGAGGGCTGTCGGAGGAGTATGGGGATGGTGGCACCCGTGACTCTGCCCCTGGAGCCTTGAGTCATCTCAACGGGGTGCAAGGGGGGGCTGCAGGGGTCCAGCTCCCCCGTCTCTCAGCAGCGGGGCAGCAGAGGAAAGGCCATCTCCACCTTCCCCATGGCCGCCTGCAAACATACTCGCCAGCCGCAGCCTCCTGCAGGGAGAGGCCAATGTGTGCCAGTGCCCCATCTTGGCTGCCACCATGCCTGCTCTCTAGAGGATCTCACCAAGACCAGGCTGACCCACCAGCCTGGCAGCCAGGTCTCAGACCTGAGCATTTTTGAGCATGTCCGGTGTCAGATCCAGGCACCAAGTGCTTTCCAGGTATAGACAGGTACTGAGCAGGGTTTCCTTTTTATTTTTCCTTTCATTCTCTAGAACACAATTTTTGATCTAGGCACCCAGAGCTTCCCCAAAAAAAGGCCAGTGTCCTTTTGTGACCTTGCCATCAATCCACGTGCATCTAAGAAGGCTCTTAATTAACTTGCAAGGGTTTGGGTTCACCTTAGCTAAAGATGTTCAAGAATTCTCCTCTTCAAAGATTTCCAATTTTATTTTATTTTTTAAATCAAGCAGGCACCGTAGCAGAACAAGAATTTAACAAATGTGTGCATTAATGAAATACATGTGGGATGAATGTGAACTGCAAACCTTGTCTCTAGTACCAGATTGTTCAGGAAAATAAAAGCAAGTAAATTCTAGGGTAGTCGCGAGGTGTTTTAGAAATAACAGGAGCGACATTCGTGCTATTTTAGCCATTTCATTGTCGAAATGCTATCACAGTTTAGCAACTCCTAGACGTCAGGCAACAGTTCAGCAAACCTCGCTTAGTTTGCAGATTTCTTAAAACCAGGAATGCCAAAGAGTCTTCCTCTGCCAAATTAGGCTAAGTCAGCCAAATAGAAAGGTGTAAATCCTGTCCTCTTGTGTACTCAGTGCCTCTAGCCGTTCTCAGGACCTGGCAGAGATTGAAGTTGCCTGCTATTAACTAGAAAAAGTGTGAGGCAGAATGCCAGCTTCTAAATTAAACAAACAAAAATCCTTTTCTTGTTAACTTTTAAAGACGTATATTTCTTTCACACCTAGTGCTCAGTGCACGGTCAAGTTTAAGTGAGTGGCTGGAAAAGTAACAAAGACTTATATATACTTACATTGCTGCAAGAAAGACTGCATTTTTGAATGCATCCCAGGGATCTATGAAGACATCCCTCGCTCCGTCTCTGGGCCAGCTGGACCTTTAGGAGTTGGGAAGATTTTTGATCAGAGTGGAAAGTCCTAAAGATCATTTCACAAGCCCCATCAATCAGCTGAATGCTGGCCCAGTTGCTGTAGGAAAAACACGTCTAAAGAATTTTTCAATTAGTTAAAAGGGTGATTCATTTCATTGTAGATTTTCACTCAGGGATAGTGGCATGGGTTTTGGGTTGGTTTGGGGTTTTTTTTAATACTTTTTTTATTGACTGTTGCCTTTCAGAACTGACTGCCCTGACTTCAGGGTCTTATCCCAATGAACAGTCAGACACCCAAAAGAGCCTTTATTAAATACATCTGTTACCCTTAATGACATATTACATATTCCAAACACTTCTTCGCCATGGGTAAGAAAACACATATATAAATGCATTTCTGAAAGGGGGGGAAATGATTGAAAGTGACTTGTTTATTGAAGTTTTGTGTAATGTATAGCTGGTACATCATATGCAGGAGCTGTGATGTTACTTACCACACACGCTTGGGTCCCAGAAAATACAGTACTGGGCTGTTTAGAGAGTGACATATGGTGCTTACTAACAAGAAAACATGCATAGATGCCTGTGAGAAGAAATGCTATGATATTCCAGAGTTGCTTTTTAGTATTTGTAGGAAAGCATCCAGAAAGAAGAGAGGAGCATCAAAGTCTGGCTCTGCATACCTTCTGCCAAACTCCCAGAAAACTCACTAGCAAGCCAGTATGGTCTGAAGAGGGCTAATGAAAGAAAACCCCATGGGGAAATGGATGCAATTCTTTCCACAGGGAAAACTAATTTTCTAGTAATATCTCTCCAGAGCCCAAACCATTAAGACTCTCTGTCTCTCCATGTCTTCTTCCACTTCTCCACTCTTTCCTAGATATTTGCCGCCAAAAAAAATTCCAAGCCAGGCTTCCCTGCACAGAAATCTACACCATACCAACCAGTCCTTTATGTAACTCTGCTGAGCTCTCTCCATGCATGGGTTATGACATCATTTTTAGGATTTTCACTTCTGATCGAAACTCTTTGCACCAACCTCTGTGACCTCCTCCTCCTCCTGTGATCAGTTGCCCCAGGTCTGAGGAACTGCCACAGCGCTGGACGCAAACCGGAGCAAGGCAGGAGGCTCTCATTGCTGCAACAGCATTACTTGTAACAGATGTCTGTCTTTCTTTAAAAATATACTTTTACATATATATATTCACATATATACACACATATATATATGTATTCTCAGTAAAGCGTTTTCACTTGCTTACCAACAATACAATGCTTAAGACCTACCTCCTCATTCATAGTTGCATACGTATTACCAACAGGTATCTTATGGAGGCCTTCTAAACTTGAAGCTTAAAAATTTAATTAAAACTTAATAAGTCTTTCAGGCCTAGTTGTGCACAGCATCCGTTGGATCCCAGCTGCTGCACGTGGCAAGGTGGTGCCGAGCTGGCTGTCGGATGCACATGGTGCTTCATCAGACTTGTTGCTGAGAGAAGCTTCATCCAAGGGCTCGTTTCTGCAGCCATAAGGAAAAAAGACATCTATTTGAAGTTAGTAGGAATTTAACCACTAGAGCAGGATTTTACTCACAATGTTTTCTCCTTGGTATTACACAATGAGCGGAATGCAGAGGATTTTGTTCAGTGTTTTAATGAAGACCTGTGGCAATGGCAGAATTTGTCATTCAAGGATTTCCCAGGCCTACGAGAATGACTTGGCTTGAAGGATTGTGCGTCCAAACACACACATTACCCAATAGAATCTATTACTTTCCTGGTGCTCATCGCTCCTAGTCCTATGAATCAAGAGCTCTGTTGGGTAACCCTGCATCTTAATTATATTTTGGTGACATGCATGGATTTGAAAGGTTCTTCAGGATTACTTTGACCACAAAGTGCTCTGGTGCTGGATGACTGTTCTAACAGTTCTACCTCATTTTCCCTTTGTTTAAGCATTGTGCAAGGAAATATTTGCAATGTGCAAGGAGATGCAGGGGTCATAGGAACAATCCTGAACGTGGGGCAGTTTTTCAGACAGTTATGCCATAAGCAGTACTTGTCAGAAGAGCCCAAAGCCTGGCACGACAGCAATGACTGTGCTGCTCTGGGCCGGGCACTATTTTGGCATCAGAATATCCCATTGCTATTGCCATCTCTTATCCCCAAACACAGGAACCAAGGCATATAGCTGAGGATGTTAGTCTACATTAGAAAAACAACCTCAAAAGGTAGTTTAATTAACAATTCTCTCACCCTGGATTTGGAAGCAAGCAATGATATGTTCTCTTTAATGCCCATACTTACAGTGAGGCAAGAGAAGACATAGTACCTGTTGCCCCAAAAGCTCCAGCAAGTTCCATGCATAAAACTGCATTACAATTTTTTGTAGCTGGCTGTTGCCACAGGGCAAAATGAGGAATGAAACTGTTGACTTAGGGGCAGCAACCTGAATTCTGGTGAGCAGTGGAAGCCACTGTAACTTAGCGTCTGTCATCTCAATGGCCAATCCTTTGAAAGGCTTCTTGCTATAGATTTGGGTTGGCTATACCTGTGAGATTCCTTCCTGCATTTCTGCTTTCAGCTGTAGTTAAGATTATAGTAACTAGCCTATACACGTTACTGGACAGCAGGATTACTGTTCTTTTAATGTATTACACCATCAGGCAAGCTGTTGGGACAGAACAGCTGGACAAGTTGGAGCTAGCCTCCTCCCAATTAGCTGCTTGGTGGTTCTGCTTCTCAGCTAGAAACTCACATCTATCCAGTTTTACGCGTGTACCTGCTTATTTCAGCTCACAAAAGAAGGTCCAGAGTACAGATCTGATGGCCAACAGCTCTGGAGCTACATGCTGGATCATCTCCCCTATACCCCATTGCAGTTTGCATTGCTTTTCTGTTTTCCCTTAGGAAAACGTGGACACCACCATTCGCCTGCATTACACATATCAGTCATACGAGGCTTTGAAGAGGTGGTACAGCATAATCTGGTAACTGATGTTTACTTTACAAAGTCTACAGGCCGATCAAGCAAAAATAAATCAACATTTTTAAACTAATTCACAAATTAGTTGTAATCTATTTCTCACAAATGCTGGTACCGGTAAAGAAGTATGAGGATGGCCGGTCCTTAGGGGGGTTCTGGCAGCCTTTTCCAGTCCCTTGCACATACAGCATGCTGTGATGGCTGTGCTGTGCCGCACAGATTTTCCCAGTCAAGGTTCATTTGGAGCTGGTTTGTTTGCATTGCAGTGGTTCAGAAATGCTCAGCTTTCCCTTTCCCAGAAGGCTATTCTGTCAGAGTAGGAAAAAGAAGGGAGAAAAGAAAGGGGGAAACTAGCCAAGCAGCAACAAAGGAGGGGAGCAAAGCCACAGCACGCTCCTTGGGGGGCTGCAGGCACTGCTATGTGTGCAGCAAAGAGGACAAATTACTCCAACAGCAGTGTGATCCTGCACGCTTTGAAACAGTTACACGCACACAAACAAATTACAGTGTGCTTGCTGGCCACACAGACAAAATACAGTGCTGTCTCCGTATTACTCCATGCAGCCAAAGTTAGCATTGCACCTCTGAGCTGTAATTCATATTACAATACAGCTCCTGGTTTACACTGTGTATACGCATCATCCCACTTCACTGATTTCACAGCCATGTCCCACCCTAGCTCTTGTTTCCCCCTCCATGAAAGACCAGCAATTGGATTTCCCATGCTTTCTTTCGGCAGTGAAAGCAGCAGCCCTGGTCAGGAAAAAAGGAGCAAAGCTCGATGCACACAGCCAGAAAGGGTTACCTGCAGTTGCAAACAATTTTTTTAAAAGGCCGATGACCTTTCCAGATTTGGGCAGCTTTCTGCTATGTCCATTGCGAGGACAATGCCAGTTTCCAAGTGTATGACAAATCTACACTGGAGCTTGGGACACATGCACCCTAACTGGCCAGTCCTGCTCCTACCAGCAGCCTAGAGCTGAGCTCAAGCTGTTTATCCTGCTTCTTGGACAGCTTTTACAGTCTTTGTCAAGTTCTTTGTAGCTACAACTTAACTGCTTCATCCAGCTGGGGCAGAACTAGTTCAGGCATAACAGAGAGGGGCACAGTCACACTTTATTCTAAACAAAATGGTCTTTCAACAAAATCAGACTTTCAACAAAATAATTAATCTTAAAATAAGAGGGAGACATTTATTCCCTAACCTCACTCAAAGACATGCTATATAGAACCATTTTTGATGAAACCAAGATGGTCCAAGTCAAGAATGGAAAACACTGAGTTTGGCAAAACTATTTATCAGAGGAAAAAATCAGTCTCAAAGGGAATTACTGGAGATCTCAAACGTATGTAGCTCCACATTTGATATTTAAAACCTCCAAATCTCATTTGTATTATATCTAGTATTCATATCAGTGCAAAGCTATGCATAAATTAAAAATCAGAACAAAGACTTCTGTTGTCCCCTAATTAACCCATAGGAGCTATTGGATAGCCCCAGTACATTATAAACAGACCAAAAGGGTGCAGTGCATTTTCAGTAACTAGCCTGGGCTAGTAAGATTTTTATTTTTTTTTTACCATTGCTAATTTCCAAAAAGGTACTTTCTGTTACTGAGGATTAGTGTAATCAGCCACAGCAGATATCAGACCAACAATTTAAACTTCAGGGGGAATCTTTTTAAACCTCTAATGGTTTTGGCTATATTGGTCTGATTTGGGGGGGGAAGGACCTTCCTGCATTGCAATATAGATTCATTGTATAGAGATACGCAGGGAAGACAGGATACACAATAAACATCAGAAAGTGCATCAGAGAGATCATTTATCTTGTTTTCTTGGTAGTGCAGAGCTTAGCTCATCTCTGCTCTGCACATCAGCTCAACAGACTGTGCCTTTCAAGTTTGTTCATCATTGATTGGATGCAAGGGGGTGGTTTAAGGCTGAAAGGAAACCTATGGAGATTTTTGGGCAATCCTCGGAAGGGATTCGCCAGGGTGACAGCCACTCCCCCATCACACCATGCTGCTGTCCTCGTCCCTACCCAGCCCTCCAAGGACAAGTGGTTGTCAAGTCAGGTGCTGGTTAGATCATCACCAACACCTACAGTTTCGAAAAGGAGAGATCAGAGAGGAGATTACAGTTGTAGGTGGAGACGCAGAAAACACAAGGCTGCCTTCAACTACCTCTTATTACTTGCTATCAGCTAGTCTCTATCTGAGTTTCTTATCCCACCACCTCACCCTACCACAGACAGGCGGGTCACTTTAATTCTCCAGTTACCCCTTGTAGAAGAATAAAGCTCTAAAAATCAGCCAGCACCTATCGCCTGCCTCACTCCTGAGGCATTTCTCCCGATGCAGGAGGAACAGGAGCCTTCATCCCACTGTGCTTTTAGAGCACCACAGGCACGCACTGGGCACGGAGCAAGCACTTCATTCTTTCAGGCTTCCTTTTCCTTCCACTTTACTACAATCTATATTTGATCCTTAGAATTTACTCTCTTTTAACTTGTTACCCATCCATGCTTGGACATTTAAAAACTGCTGGTTAATAGTCCTTCTACTTGATAAATCTACAGTTTCCTTAGAGCTCCTTAGTTGCCTCTCTCTGCTCTTCAGACCTCTCTCGTATTACCATCACGGATTTCCACTGGATTCTCCAGGATAGTTTACTACTCCCTGTCTACCGCTCCCTAACTACTTCCAAAGTTTACTTCCCTTGCTTAAGCAAGGGAAATTTTTTTTATACCTCCTCCTTTTCCCCAAAGTTTATTGCTGTCAAAGCTCAGGCCCAGTTCTTCTTGGGGATCTTGGGAGCTGTAGTCCTCTGAAAACTGAGACCGGACTGGGCTTGTGCCCCTCCTAAAGCTGTAGAACAGTTTGGCCCTCCTGACAAAACGGGATGTTAAACTTCACCTTTGCACAGAATGGATCCAAGTATTTTTCAAAGATACAACATGGGATATAGCTCACAGGTTCAGTTCAGATTAGGAAAGCCACAGTAAACAAGTATTTGTTAATAGTGGTATGAGAAATCTAAGCACACTGTATCATTAATGCTATTGCAAAATATTACTCGGAGGAGTAAAAGCAGCAAGGAAGCCGAATGTTACATCTAAAGCACCAAGAAGGCATCCACGGTAGGTGGTTCAATGGGAAAGCTCACTAGAAGAAGGAGCTGTTTGCTGTGAAACAAGGCTGGATGCGACGGAGGCTGGGGCAGAACTCAGACAAAAGGAAAGTAAAACCATCAGTGTAATCGAAAAGATTTGCAATTTAGCAGTTATAGGTGTAATTAAGACCCACAGCCACAGGAAACCCGAGTCCACCTCTTAAGAACAAAACCCCCAGATATTTAATACGCTACAACGGAGGGTAGTTGGATTATCATTTCCAAAAGTAAAGCAGCAGTTTCTCACAATATTAAAGCCAAATAAAGCTAGTGCCAACATTTAACAGTCGTTGGTTTTACATTATTAGGGACATGCTGCAAAATTGCTTTGGGTTCTTGAACTGTGACCTTGGAGTTGTGTGACTTACATAGCAGACGACAGATGACATAAATAGCACCCCAAGGGCCCTTTTTCAAAGCACAGGGAAGGGAACCTGGTGGGATGGAACAGAAATACACCACAGACCTCTCAGCTACAACCTCATTTAACAGCGCAGCCTGCACAGGCTGCTATCACACTACTGCTTTGTTTGACACAAGCACCTTAAAGCCTGTAGTTACTTTTCCAAAGGAACAAGACCCCAGAAAGCGACCAAACAGCTCCACGTGGTAATATGTTGGAGCTACGTGGCTCGGAGTGCAACACAGATGTAACAGCGCAGCACCAAAGATTGATGAGCCTTGGCTTTTACCCATTTTTGCATTATTCTTGACTGCATTCTTCCAGTCTCCTGGATAACTGTGCCGTCTGTGAGCTGCAGCAGAAGCGAGCCTGGCCCGGGGAGTCTGGACAAATGATCCTTTGTAGCTCGTTGCAGTGATGTTAAAGCTGGAACAAATTTCATTAACTAGCAATCAGAGGCAAAAATACAAGTAATGAGCTATTTTCTATTTAGAAGGCAAAGATACTGGGTGCCAGCTCTTGAGTGTAAGCAGTGATACAAGAGGCAAGCTAAAGAAAATACCCAGAGGAACACGCACAAAGACTTACCAGGGAAAGTTTCACGCAGCAAATGTACCCGCAGGGCCTGTTTCTCCTTTGCATCATAGGGTCACAGATGCAGCCCCGACTCCCCCGGCTCGGGGCAGCCGAGAGCCTGGGAAGCACCAGGGCGGGAGGGGAATTCCATGGCACCAGGCGGGGCAGAGGGAGCGATGCCAAAGGCCATCCCGCTCTCCCACCAAACCTTTCATTTCTTCCACCCCCTCCCCGTCAGTGGGGTAAAAAGCGCTTGGGAATAGGTTTTGGACCAGAACCAGTAACTTTTCCTGACAGTTTGGTGAAGCTGATTTTAAATACTATTGACTCAGCCTCCCATCTCCAGCTCAGCTTAACAGTTAACCAGAGGAGTTGGGTTTTGAAAGCCCTCTTGAGAGTAAAGCCTGCACTAGTACAATTTCACTTCTGTTGAGTTAGTCTACGTCAGTGACATTTACATTTTGTCCAGGGTCTTTAATAAGAATTCAGATCTAACTGTTGGAGTTTTTAAATATATATTTCAAATATTGGAGCCATCCGAACTATGCAGGGCAGCACATCTTCTGTGTTTATTTTTATTTGTAATCTAGGCTCTACATCAGCTGTCTTCATGGTTTGGTGGCGTGAAGTACTGGAAGCCTACCAATACATATATATAAAACTTCCTTTTTGGTTTCCATTGGTAGAAGGACAGATTCTTTTTCTCTTCGAGTCACTAAAAAGTCACTGTGCAGGCTAATTCAAGACAAATGTGCACACATGATACCTGAACAACGGATGTGAGGCTGCATTTGAAGGAAGTATGCTAAAAAGGACTGTGTCCTAGGGGTCTTCAGCAGGAGAGAGTGCTGGCAACCGCTTGGAGAAAGGATTTTGTTACTGCTGGGGTATTTTGGGCTCCAGACTGCAATGTTTAGAATGTGCTCTGCTCAGACGGTTATAGGAGCAGCCTCTCCACCATGGCAACTAACATATGGCTTTGCATTGTTGCTAATAATCACACAACAGAAAGAAAAAGAAGCAAAAAGAAGGACGTCCTTGAATACACAGACTATGAAAGACTATGACTGCATTCTCCAAGGCTGTAATCAGAACTTATAAATTGCTATATTGCATATCTTCACTTCTCATCTAATTGAAAAAACAGTGTATACAGTTTTTGCAGATAGCCTATTTATTTTGCTGAACTACCTCAGGATGCTGTTCAGTACTAGCTGGGTACAAGCACAGCAAAAGGCCAGGGGAAACTGGCTCTTGATGTAATTATTTTTTGTCAGGTATGGATGAGTGTCTTTTTTGCAAGGCCACAGCACCCCCTTTCTAAATTACTGGATCTTTTGCCACAAAGGCAGAAGAAATACAGGACACACTTGCTCACAAACTGCAGGAAGGTTGCAGAACTTTACAGGGTTAGCAGCACAGTCCTTTGGCTGCTGTTTGGCTTCCAGACACATCACTTTTAGCAATTTATAAAGGACTGATGGATCTGATAAGTAGTTGACCCCATCCTCAGCACTGGACACCAAGTTGGTTATGGAGGTAGGATGGCCTATGCACAGGTGAAGCCCAGGGAGGACTTTTCAGACATACTTCAATTGAAGGTATCCTGTGACCTCGCAATGAGGCTCAGCCTCACGGGATAGAGACCAGGAGAATACTGGTGAGCAGTTCTGTCTGAACTTATCCCCATCCACCCTATGTGCTCTGGGAAGCAAGAAACCCTCTGAAACTACAGACACCCTGCTGCAACCTCCCCTTTACATACCCAAATACA
>KZ506393.1:0-11938 GCA_002844005.1 Limosa lapponica baueri
TAAGCCAATTTCTGCTGCCTGAAAGCTTCTTTCTCTTTTTTTTTTTTTTTTCTCCTTTTTAGCTACATCTGAAAATTTTTTGCTTCTATCAGTTTCTGAATCTGGATAGATTACTCTTCAAGTCATGAAGGAAATTCAAGTTGTCTCTTTAAATCTTTCTCTTCCCCCCACTTCACATACTCCCAACACCTCTTCTCTTTTCATTTCACCTCATTTAAATATTCAGCCCAATTTCAAGGCTTAATAATGATGAATAAGATTGAGATTAGGATTTAATAAGAGTGTTAAAGAAAGATTTGTCATTCCAATGGCTGTAGGTCTTGGCTGAAATTGAATTGGCATCCAGCCTCTGGGCATGCGTAAAGCTGCCTGCTGGCTCCCATTAACAGCTTTTTCCAGAAGAACAGGAAAGCCCTGATCATACAGGGGGTGACTTACTCCCTCGCTAATTGTCTCCTCACAATCCCCTTCCTTGATTAAAGGCAGTTTGAATCTAGGGCTGTAAATCCTGAGAGCTGTGCATGGATTGAGGTCCTTTTAGGTACTAGGCCCCAGCTCTCCTCATTAGTGTGTTTCACAACCTGGGATGACTTGGATAGCTGAATCAGTGCTTTCTAGGGTCTAAATTCCCATTTTGGAACTGAGATGAATCTCAGCCTAAATCCATAACTAAGTCTCAGGCTGAACTTCACCAAGACTGAGTGGAACATTACAGTTTGGCCTACGCGGAGGTGCAGCTGTCAGATCAAAGCTCAAGGAGGATGCATGTGTAATGGGCACACTAAATTCCATTATTGCTTTATAGATGTCTACTAATACCATTAACTACGTGCAGGATGAGCTGAATATCTCTTCTGGTTGCTGCATGGTAGGATCTGCAAATGGTGGTGGTAAGATAAGCAAAACCCCTCTGGGCCTTGAGGCCGGGAGTAACTTGGTGCCCCAGCAGAGTGCTGAGACTTGAGAACCCACAGCGGGATGTGAAGAGCGGTATTGAGGGAACGGGAGGATGCCAGAATTTCTCTGAGAAACACTTTCCAAGCTGAGCTATTTTTCTATCATGCCCTTAGCAGAAGAGTCGGGCAGTAAGAAGTAATTTATATCTTCTAAAATATGGTTTGTTGCATTTAACCATAGCAAGTCTCATGTTCGAGGACACCTTCCCCCTCAAATAACTCCGCAACCTTTAGTGCCTCTTTCTTCTTGAGGAGGAACCCTGTGGAGTGTGCTAGTTTCAATACTTTGGACATTAAGCAACTGATCTCGTTTAAACACTTGTAAAACCTCTGCAATGTCTGTTGTGCTTGGACTCAAGATGTTGTACGAGCACCGGCAGCTCAAACTATTTTGACAAGGGCTTGCTGGAGTGGCTGTTTGCCTTGTGCACACAAGGCCCAAAGAGGCTTAAGGCTTCTAAAGTTTTAGGGACAGATTCCTGGCAGAGGAAAAGTGCTGAAGCTCTTTGGAAACCAGGGAGCTTGTGCCACTTTACTCCAGGCGAGGGTGTGGACCTTAGGGGTGCTCTAACTGCTTAAATTGCTCTGCAGTTTTAGGGAGTTTACAGTAAGCCTCTTAAACTGCTCTGAGGGCTTACAGTATCTTAAGCCTCTTAAATGATATTAAAAAAACCCTTACAGTATTTTGGCAGAATCTACAGTTTGGAAGGATTCAAGGTTTGAAAAAATCAAACTTGGCTTGCTTGATAGATTTTATTGGGAATTAAACATATCTGATGAAATATTGTTTTAATAATTTTAAAATTACAAACTTAAATAATTACTTCACCAGTCTACATTAAAGGAATTGCTTATGAACATGCATTAAAATATTGAAACTGCCAGAAAGTGCCATAATTTGTAAACTCACAATTTCCTGGTTTAGGTGTTATTAATTTTACAACCACTTACCCAATTTTCTTCAAGCTTGACTAAATTTTTATGTCACAACTACCTCTACAAAATAAAACAATTCAGCAAGTCCACCCTGATCTACTTTTGAGAAATCAAAGCGTGAGATGTCTGATCAGAATATATGAGGAAAGCACATTTGTTTCCAAACTCAAATAATTCGAAGAGAGATCTTCTGGCATTCCTGAAAATTAAATAACAAACAAAAAAGCTAAGCCCCTTTAGGCTGAAACTAAATTGAAGAGATTTCTTCATGCACAATTGAAAGGAGAGATTAAAAGAAAAGAAATTGGAAAGTTAATGTGGCTACAGAGGTGCTGACATGCCTTTCCTATCAAACATATTAAGTACTCAATTTTAGTGATTGTTTGAGCATGATGATTTTTTCTGTGACACAAGAGAAAAATATTGATCTTTTCTATGTTCCATCAAAATTAAAGCACATTTGGAATATACCAACAGAAGTTCCACATAATTGTCTTTACATGCACACACCCCTCCCTCCATTTTTATGATTTCCTTCAAATTTCATCAATAAGCTGCATCTCTCATCTTCACCACCACCATAAAAGTGGTTGAAGAAAAGGCAGCAAGTTTTTCCCATGGAAATCTTGTGCCACCTGTGAGCAAGCTCTGGCTTTAACAGCACCAGTGCGGTGTCTGGAGTCCGTCCACATGAACAAATGTGCACCATATGTGGTTGACAGCTAGTTCTTTCAATTCCAGCAAAGCCAATTGATTTGAGTACACCAATTTTATATAGGTCTGTTGGGAGCCATCAGATGATCCTTGATTTTGACAACTCAATCGGCAAGAAGGTTATGTTCCTACAAGGGATAAAGTAACTACTAACCTAAATCTTTGAGCCAGACTTGCAGCAGACCTGAGCTGCATCTTTTCTGAAGCTTGATAAACTGATTCATTTTTAAAAATTAACATGTTCTGGTTGGTTTGCAACCCAGTGCTCAGTTACAGAAATTGCCAACATGGTCAAAACCAGAAAGAGATCCTGGAAAGTCTGTGTTCAAAACAAACCCAGAAACTGATTTACCAGAAGAGAATGAAAGCAGGTTTCCACAGTTCATCTCTGCACTCAAAGGAGAGGTGGGGACAAGTTTCCTGATACTGTGTGCAACTTGAATATTCCAACTTATTTCCATGGACCAAAACAGTTGTATGATTTTTGCCTGAAGTATCTGAAAGCCCAAGTGCAGCTGGAGTTTGACCTAACCCTCTAAAACTGTGATTTGCCTTTGAAAAGTTACTTGTTTTGCTGCACAGCAGAAGAAAAACCTGCATACAGGTTCATTCTTATGTTAATGTAATTCTTATGTCCAACCATTTTCTTACTATTTTACATTGTCTTTTCAGGCCACTTGTTGCATTCTCACACCTCTGTCTTACACAGGTGAATTGGGAGCCTTATGACATCTTTGATGTGGTTGAGAGTCAGAGGGCCATCACAAGCCCTGGACATCACTTACAGAGGTCTGGTGATACGTTCTGGTTCAGGTTTTTTTATTATTTCCACCTAAATCCCTGCAGTCCAGTCTTCCCTATGCACCTTGTTAGATTCAACATTCCTTCTAAGCACTTGTTTTTATTGTTTCATATTTCACCTATCTATGGGATCCTGGCACATCTGAACCCCAGCCTTTTTTTTCCTAGGAAATGACTGAAAATAGCAGTAATTATGGGGGAGAGAAAGAATTGTTTTGTGTTTATCATTATTATTTTGTGGATATTTTTGTAACATCTTTTAGAGATTAAGTTCAATTAGGAAACAGATGGCACCAAAATATCGTCAAACATTTCTGATGGGCAGCAAATTACTGACTTAATTATGTAAATAATTAAAATTTATATTTACACCTGATCATCCAAATGAGGGTGAAAATACCAATTTCAGGGTTTGTTATGATTGCTGGCAGGGTGTCAACCTGTGAGCAAGTCGCTTTCTTTCTTCAGTCTTAGATGTCTCTCTTAGATCCTAGAACAGTCAAAAAAACCCTGGAAAAGGGAAAAGCAAAAGAATGAATGAAGACTCCCGACTAAGTTTCTGTCA
This sequence comes from Limosa lapponica baueri, assembly GCA_002844005.1. Lineage (NCBI taxonomy): Eukaryota > Metazoa > Chordata > Aves > Charadriiformes > Scolopacidae > Limosa > Limosa lapponica. Next base: position 3,973 of record KZ506393.1, read on the forward strand.
TGTAGGTGCTCTCCCGGCTTTAAAAGGAATCCCCGTGCTGTTTGAGGGGACTTTGTTATTAGCGGGCTTGCTGCAACTGCATCCAGAGGAACCAGCTCACACCAAGCTGGCCTTGTGCAAGCAGCTGTACAAAGATATTGTGAGAGACAGTTCTTGCACTGAAGAGCTTACAGGCCAGATAAACAGAGCTGACAAGCAGTGAAAAAAAGAGGAAGAGCGAGAGGGAGTCAGACAGTTTTATTAACTTCTGTATTACAGATGCAGGACTGAGGCACAGAAAGATAAAATGTGTGATTCTCATTTGCACTAAATTTGCTTTCCACTACTCTGGCAGCATAAACGGGCCATGAAGTGGGTATATATTACATTTACACTCACTTTTCGCTTTTCCAATGATGTTAAAATGCTTCAGCATTAGTGAATATCAGACCCAATATGATTTCTCTAAGATCACAGAGGAAATCGATGCCATTGAACCCACATTTTCTTAGTGCCACTTCAGTGCCTTAGTTACTTGTCATGCTTTCACCCCTTTCTGGTCAGTAGTCTTGTATACATAGCTACACATAATGATATTGTTCCTCTTGATGTTTTGAAACCTGTTTTAAAGATCAGCTTTTCTGGGATTCTACAAGGAAACAGGAAAATTAGTCAACTTTCCTTGTCTCCTTTTAACTTTACTTATTCCTCTAAACCATGGTGGGAAATGAATGAAAAGGGTCTGAGGCAGTAGTAGAGATCAGCATGTGGACTTCTATCTCAGCAATTTTCTAGTTTGCTCATCTCAGGTCCTAATTTTTTGCAGATTCAAAGATGGGGCTGCTAAAAGCCATCAGGAATCACTATTTGTTTTGTCTCAAGTATCCTATCACTGGGAAAAACATGCCACTGAAGGGCTGGATTTGCCTTCAAAAAACTAAAACTCCTGGTTGTTTAGGACAGGAGTTTTCTTCATTTAAACCTGCTCCAGAGATTGGGATAGGTAAAATAGATACAGTCCTATGGTTTTGATTCTGAGCCATCTTTGAAGGTCAAAATTGGGCTGTTGTGGTTCTTCCTACTTTCTATGTTATGGGTTCTGCAATATTAAGATTTTTATCTTAGCCCTATTTTATCAGCTCTATTCTCCCATCCCTAATTTGGAGCCAGTGGGGGTGGGGAGGGGAGAGGTGATAGGGAGGTCAGACAAATGCTTCTATTGATATCCCTGTAATAAAAAGAGCTTTACTTTCCTTTCTGCTGATAGCAGTCAAAGGAGCTTTGCTTTTGATAAAATTAACCTTGGAGCCAGAAACAACAGAAGCTGCTCTGATTTCATCAGCCCTTCTATCTGAGGAGACGTGATCACTTACTAGCAATGAAAGGGGACATGTCTGCTACACAGGCAACTAATGTAATAGGACAAATTCCTCCCCTCAGCTCAGCACAGTGGATCTCACCTCTAACACTCTGTGCTCAGAGTTTCAGAGCCTTGTCCCACCACAGGGATGGAGAGAGAAGGAGAAAACCAAGGTATTCCTGTTGGATACCTGGAGGTGAAATACGTTGATTACAGACCTGCTCACTCCCACTTACATCTTCACACGGACTTGCTCAGATCTCATCCTGGCCCCCTGAACTGAACATGTTTGCTTTGCATGATATCTTTAACAGGACAGTTGCTCGAAGTCAATGCATGTCTTAAAGCTACCCAAGTTTTGAAGTGCTAAGCTGAATCATGGACCAAAAGGATATCTCCTCAGGAGGACACTGGTTGGAAAGACATTGCAAGGATAATAGCCTTGTCTCTCTATCATCCTTGGCATTGCTTGAAAGTTAGGGATGATTCTGTCTTTTCGAACTTGAAGCCATGTTGTTATCACAGGCAGATTTTATGGTTTAAGTGCTCCCCCAACCAGCCATTTATTAAATGTTTCCTGGATCTAAATTCCTTATTTAATGTGTTAGTAACCACTTCAAAAAAGTACCTGTGCCCCATAATACTGAAGTACTTCATCATAAAAGATAATGATTATGATTATGATCTGCATAAGCAAAGGCCATTGCCTAGTCTATGCTGATAGTATAAAGGGAGTTGCCATACTTCTCCCTCTACTCAGAAATGTTCTCCTGTGCACCCAGAGCTGTTAACACCACCCCGAGCTGTTGCCACGTGTGTCTGAAACGACTCATAGTCACAGCTGTTATTCAAAGGTGGAAATAAAACCTATCACTTTTGGAGGCTGCTTCCCCATGCGACCTGAAGACCGTGCTTGTGTAGCACAGTAGAGCTGGGACTCAAAACAGGATGATGTCCTCAAAAAGGACGATCTCTGTGGCCCATGTCTTTGTCTCTAGGGGGTGATGTTCATCAAGGGGTAAAGGGGTGGAGCTGATGGATCTGTGATGTACAACCAGTTTTGTGTTCTCGTCTAAGGAAGTTTTAGTGGAAGAAGGCTTTAGCCCAGGCAGAGTCATCAGTAGACAGAAAGGATCCCTGCACCTGATCAGTCTCCACAGAAAATCCCCATCATCCCTTGGCTCTGAAAAGATCCCTCCATGCACACCTACCTAGCAGAAAAAGTTTACTCCAAAGAACTGGGTCTCATTTATCACCCGTGACTACCTACTACCTTTGAATGGATGGGGAAAATGACAGTCATCAACCCACAAATGGTCTCTTTTTCCCTATTCCTTTCTGCAGAAGCAGGCGGATGAAAGGAATATTTGTATTCTCTGGGGAAGAGAGATCTACAAAGCACTGCTGGAGAAGGCTTCCAAGGGGCTTCCAGCAAAATCTCTGCCAATCTACCTCACTGTCGATTAGCACAGTGGTTTAAGCAGCTCAGGGTAATATTTCCTCAGCAGACAGCTGTAAATGCTCATTGTCAATATGTACAAATAAATATTTCAGGTGAAACAGACAAAGACATAATGGTTCATGTCTCCTCTCAAATACACTGTGTGCTTTTTCCTTCGTTTTTCTTTCTTTTTTTTTTAAATACATTTGCATAATTCCAATAAAGCCCTGAAAAAACTGAGATCAGGATGTAAATGGGCAAAGTAATTCTTCTGATTTTTTCCCAGCTCTTCTGCTCTAGCCAGGTATTGCTGCATGGCAGCATGGCCCAGTGATGAGAGCATGACTCAGAAGAAATGGTTTCTACTTCTGCCCTTACAATGTGACCTTAAGCAAGTAGCATTTGCTCTCTGGCTCTTCCTTTCTTCCCACTTATTGCTTCTTTCTTTCTGGCTTTTTTTAAATTATTTCTTTATTTTTTGAAAAGCGCCATCCATTTTGGATGCACCTGAAAAGAAATCTGTGTCCAGTGAGGATGCTGGAAGCTATTGTAATAGAAATTAGAGTTTTTAAGCCCCACATGGCCAATTGCCTACTTACACTGCTGAGTAGTGTGATTGTACAATTAGTCCTACTAACTCAGCAGGGGGAGTTGGAGATTCTCAAATTTACTTCCATTTTTCTTATCCATTTTCAAAGGGAAAAGAAAAAGCCTTTTTCAGTATGGGTGAAAAAATGCTAATATCTTATTTGGTGTTTTCCTACACAATTGAGGATTGAAATATGCAGCCACTTCACTGGTTTTAGAATCAAAGCATTCCCTCGATTATGCAGTTGTGTGAGAGAGAATTGAAATTTCCACACGCCCATTCACAACCTAATTGATTCTTCTAACTGCAGTGCAATTTTTCCCCCTGTATCTTTTGGACAAAGATTTCACAGTGATATTGTTTTGCTGTAAGCCCACACTGATACCACTAAGTCATATATAGTGAGAAGTTGGTTGGAAAAATTGCAGCAATAACATCATGCTGGTTATGTGTGGGGTGACCAGAAGCCTGACTGCAGGTGTCTGGTCTCTTGAGCTTGTCATTGTTTGGAAAATATATATGAAGTCCTCGAAAATCATCTGGCCAAAAATTTTGAGAACAGAAAAGATGACATCTCCAAGAAAACCATGATATATGGCAACCGTCTTTGTAGGGTTACAACAGAGTATTTTTAGGACTATCATTTGCACATGAGATAACTTGTATCTCTCTAAAAATACCATGCTTGAAAACGGGTTTTCTGATAACCCATATCCCAGGTAACCCACATTTTTATGTAAGATGTGTACATGTAAGAGGCACGGACAGGCAAAAGCAGGGAAGCTTTTTGGAAAGAAGGACCAAACTACGGGATATCAGGGTTCAGGAATTCAGCAAAGCAGAGGAGCTCCAGGGTTGGTGCACGTTCACAGTCCACGCACTCAGGCATGACACAGACTGCAGCAAAATTACACATTTTTGGTTGGGTGGTTGGATTAATAGCTAACCTACAGTTATGCTGTGAGAATATATTTAAAAGCAATGAGCTACTCTGGAAAAGATTTTTGCTTATAGTTCTGACTATATAAATGTTCTGTTATTCATTAATTCAGAAACCACCTTCTTTTCTATTAATATATGCACCCCTGTATCTATACTTTTCTATATATGAACAGCCTTGTAAAGAGTTTGATAAGAAAATATCTGAGTCAGTTGAAGATATATTGGCGATGCTGTGGAATTGTCCTGCTTTGTCTAAGCTACTTGTGAGACTATTGCGATTTTCACCTATATTTAAACAGCTTGACTGAAATAAATATGGCCTCATTTTCACCCTGGATGTTTTCTGTGCACAGCATTGGTCTTTGATGCATACACAAGACAGTAATTAATTTGCAGTTTCATTCACTAAGAGAGACGTGAAATGAGAATGTCTCTAGATAGATAGCAATTACTGTTTTACAGCACACCACAAGATTTTTAAATGGAACACCATCTCTTTACACAAATTGTTTTCCTAAAGATCAGAGTTGGACGTTCTACCCTGCTATCTCTTTCTCTGGAGTTTGCCTGGAAAGTCTCATGTGTGATGGGAAGAGGAGGGCCTTGCAGAACAACAATCTCTGTCTTACTGCTCTTGAAGCATTTGTAAACAACTCACAGTGTTTGCTCAGAGGTATTTTTTTCCTGCTGTATTTCTGATGAATGCAATGAAATGTGAGGGAAATGAAGGTCTCCTAAGTACATTTTAATTTAGATGAAAAATTATACATTATTATACCATACTGGTGATTGTTCTGACATAATTGATTGGGAGGGCCATCCACAACGAACAGTGGGAAATCTTGACTTTGAGGAGCCTACAGAAACTAAATTAACCATTTAGAAGTGCAATAGAAAGCAGCATCCTGGGCTGGGAAAGAGAAAAACTGGATTTTGGGTTCGGTTTTGCCATTCTTTAGGGAAATCACCTCCTTTTCCTGCACCTCAGTTTTCCCTCAGGAAAATGGCAACAGGGATTTTTATTTATTCTTGATCCTTGAAGTAGAAAACGAGAGACTTACACATTGGAAAGAGACTTTTCAATATCTAGAAGATCAGCGATGACACAAGGAGGGGAAAATTTAACTCCCTTTGTTCCCTACTCCAGTGCTGTGCCAAGACTGCAGTGCAACCACTATTTAATCCTCTCCAGCTCCTTGTCCAGGATGTTGGTTGGATGAGTGGTTGCAGCCCTGCAGCCCTGCCCCTGTCCAAAGACTGGAGCTGATGGACCTAGGTAATGCTGGTTCTGAATCTTTAGGTGATGATGTGGAGAAGGCTTGTACGTGCAGACGTCTTGACTGGCTGCTTTCCTTCAGGCATCCCTGATGGATATTGGCTGGAGGGAAAGAATTTTCATCCAGTAGATCAAGTCCTCACATGTAAAATAACCGTGAGACATCCTTAGCAAATTTTCTCTTTACAGTTGAAGGAAACTCTTGTATCATTGGGCTATGCAGCCCAATATCCTGACAAGAGTAGTTCTTATCTGATGCTGTAGAATAAAATAAATGCTTTATTGCAATAGCACATAATCCAACCAGTTAGATACACTGAGGGATAGGAAGTAATGTGCTCCTTCCTGACCGCCAAAAGCAATCAACGTATACTCTGAAGCATAAGGTCTGATTATCTTTAGGCCATATTTCTGCTTGCCTGGGTGCAGGTGGTATTATTAATAGCTATAAAATAACATTTTCTGGTGCATATATGTTTATATTACAACATTTTAAACCTCCATGGCCAACAAAATTAAATGAAAACAAAACAAATAACCTGTCTGTCCCCCAATCCACCGTTACTTCATGAGGGAACCCATATTGTGTTCTCAAAGATCTTCCACACACCTTACGGCAAATGATTTTCCACCCCTCTCTAGGTTTGGGGGTTTTTCATAGATGTAATTCTAATTCTTTTTATCTTCCCTGAAGAGATCATCTTATGTTGTAAAGACAGTGTGAAATGGGAGACCTTACATGAAATGTTATTATTATTACAATAAAACCAGCTATGTTGCTGTTAATTCCCATTCCCAGTGTGAAGATGGCCCCTAGTATATTCTGCTTCTTAGATTTTTAACCCCGAAATAGCAGTGATGGAGAAATAAGAGTGATGGGGCTGGTGTTTGCAGCTCCCAAATTGCAGGGATTATGAATTATGTTTGACATTCAGAAGGCCAAGCTCATCTTTATAGTGGCAAACTCCATCCAAAAGGCAAAAGAGAGTGGGAAGGAGAGAAGAGAGGAGAAATAACTTCTTTTGGGTTAAACAGCAAGTCAGCAAGTCCTAACTTTCAATGTGTACATCTGCACCTAAGCTGGCTGCCCTGGCTCCCTTCTGTAGCATCTGAGAGGAAGTCCTTCACAAGCACACTTCATCTGACCCTTTAGAGATGCGATGAGACAATCTTGTGATGAGATGACTTGCAGCCACCCTCACATGTGCTGCCCTCACTGACGGGCAGAAAGTGGCTTGGCTGAGATGAAGAGATCTGCAGGGTGGATGTTTACCATGGCAGAAGACACTTGCTCCAGGAATCTTTGTAGATCATAAATTTATATGTTTAAAACAAGTTTTAAAGAAGCATATGGGTTTGGTCTCATGAAAAAAAATTATTTGTGAGTTTTTTTCAGGACTTTTCCAGTTTTCAGTGAGGGTTAAAACCTCACAAGAATAAATCTCCGTAGGTTAGCTTGAGAGATCAGTGCCATTGATGAATAAGATATTGTTAGGAATTGCAGAGGTAGAGGCAAAAGTTGAGAATGGTGGGAACTTCAGAAAAAAGACTGAGCTTTGGGAAGAGTTTTGGGCAAGTTGTTAAGAATACTTTGAACTACATTCCCTGTGCTGCTGAAACACTCAGTGCCTTATCTGCCTTCAGGAAAACCTGCTATCCAGAGGATGCTGTGAAATCGAAATGCTTCTTATAAGTGTTTGTTAGGACAGAAGGGGATATATCTCACCTGGAATTGTGAAATCCAAGGCAACAGACAGCTTTGGTTTATTCAGACCCTTATGAAATTATTGCCATAAACCCTTTCTGAACTGACTTAAAGGATGCATTTCTTTGACTGCAACGGATTTACACTATCTCCAGAGAACCAGCTGGAAGTTCATACCCTGCATGGTTTTGGGAAGAAGAGCAGACAGCACTAAAGGGTGCATTTTGAGGCAGTTGTGAAGAGACCATCACTGACTTCTGCCTCGCACAGGTGTTAGCGTGTGCTCAACGGGTCTCAAAGCAAGCCCTTAAGTCTAAAGGCAACCGTAGCAAACCTGGGTAAAAGTGTCCCATCTTGACATGAAATGACGGGGTTTTCTCCATGCTGCCAATAAAAGATGGCTGGCAAAAAGGCTATGTATGTCTTACATTGTCAGAATAAGGCTTAAGAGATCTTTATCTGATGCCCAAGATGTATGCTGCGTGCTCTTCCCTGGGCTAAATGTCATTCCCATGAGAACAAATGCTCTGCCTCACCTCTGCATTTCAGAGCTGAATGCATGTATATTAATTACTTCTACTCAGGGTTTTACTTCAAGTAAAAGTCCAGTGTCCTTAAGCTCTCCTCATCTTCATTAGTCTCCTAAACCTTTTTACATATGAGTTTCTATGATC
>KZ506393.1:50230-73457 GCA_002844005.1 Limosa lapponica baueri
GGCAGCCCATGGGAACCAGGAAAGGCCTGTCAGACTCCTGTTGCTCCTTTGCTCGCTGCACGATAAAGCCCACTGTAAATTCTGCCCTAAAAATTCTTTATAGAGTCCACCTGTCCACAGCAAATAAATCAACTGCTCTAAATTAAATTCTGTAAAAGCTGAGTGGCATAGGGTACCATGTCTGGATTTATTCAGGAGCCAGGAAGACTGTAATTTTCTAAGTCAACACTCTGACCCTGTTTTATTCATTCACTGTTCATGATAAAAGTGGATCTTTCCCTATATTTTTGGCTGGTTGTTTCTTCTCTCTGAAATAGCTGTAATAAGTGTGTCCCTGAGAAGGGGGTAGTGGGGAGGAGGCACAGAGGGCTGTCATCCAAAGGAGAGAATTAAATCAGGATGTATCTGCTCATGCTGGCTCCTGTTTTCACACAGCCTTCTGCTTATATTTTGCCTGCATTAACTTTTCACAAGCAAAGCTAAAGTGCCAGGCAAAGGCCTCGTTAGACACACATCTTGGGGAAGTCTGATGTGCCATTAATTAAGCTCTTTCACTGCCTCTTTCCTGCTGGTTTCAAGGACCAGCCTCTGTGACTTAACTCTTTTCTTCTCTTTCATTTCCCTCTCTCCTCAACAGTGCTCTGAAAAGAGCAGTGGAGGGCTTTCTCGCAGATGGGGGTGGGATGGTGTAGTGCCCTCTAAGTGAACTCTCAAGTCTTCTCTAGCAGAGGGAGAGCCCTTGCCAAGTTTGTCAGCCACTGGCACACAGAGCTCCTCTCTGTCAATGGCTTTGTTGGGCAAAGTCAGGCTTTGACAAAGAAGAAGTAGGTGCCAGCACATCCTGGCACGGCAGCGTCGGTACGGCACCGTCCCCCTGCCGTTACCCTTCAGCGGATGGCGTTGGGAGCCTTCCCATTAGAAGGGCTTGCACTGTCAGCTTGATTGATTCACCCAGCTAAAGATTCAAACAGCAATTCACAATATTTGGCTCTTGGTGTTGCTTTTCTTTAATTTTATTGTGCTTCTCCCTCTGTTGTCCCCTCCAGCAAAGTTATGGGGTTATTTAAATCATGGAGGCCTGTTGTCAGAAACACAGGGTGCTCTGGCTGGCTGAGCCGTTCCCCCTTGCCCTTACCCTCTGTCCTACAAAACCACCTTATGAGGTGAAAATCCAGCTGGGGAACTCGTCCCCTCTATGACCGACTAAGAAACGGCTCATTCAGACAAGGCATCTTCCCTATAAACTTGCAGTAGAAATGAATATAGATGTATAAATATATACTTCCATACTGAATATATCTGTCCTAAATACACTTTATGCAAAGAGTTGAGCAGTCAGGGCTAAACCTAACTTCTGAAGGGATATTTTCATGTCTATCCATTAGAATAAAAAGAAATGTAGCACTATATATCTCCTTTGCTAAGAAGCTATGAGATGGAGTTGATACTAATATTTTGATCTTTGTCATCCCTTGGCAGCTCAATCTTCTTTTCATACATCTTGGAGGAAAATTGGGTGCCACTTTCTGCTGAGTCTACTGTCTGCTTGGTCCTTAATGATCCACCTTTTCCCTATAACTGAAATCCCAAGCACAGAAGGCTTTAGCAGTGAATCTTATTTTGGGTCCCTGAAGAGCCTCGTCCCTTGTAACTGCCACCACCGCCCTTTCCTCATCTCCCATCCCATGTCCCTGTGTTAAGCTGCGCAGAGGTCCGGTCTGCAGGCAGGGGAGCCGGTGCCAGCGAGGATGTCAGAGCCAGCAGCCAAATCCCTTTGCTGGCTCCTTCTGTCCTGCCATTCCGCAGGCATCGGGGCCAACCCCTGCTCTGTGTGAGAGCCGGAGCAGAGCTCTGCTGGTGACACGGGGAAGGTGACAGCTCAGCGGGAAGACTTCTCACTCAAGGCAGCTCCTCTCCACTCTCTGCCTGCTGTAATTAATATCCTTTTCCCTGCAGGCTGTGAGGCTCTGACAGGCTTTATTTTTAACTCCACTTAATGACAGAGTATTAAGACAAAATGCAACTTTTGTGTGCTCCAGGCCTTGGGGAGGCGTGGGGGCCTCGGAGCGTTGCTGTACCTGGCAAGAAAGCTCCGGTTCTCAGGCATGTGTGAAACACAGCGAGCTTGGTGTGCCGGGGATCAGAGACCACTCACAGCAGACTGTGGAGACCATCTGACAGGCGTTCAGTGGGTGGGATCTCAAGAAGATACTCTTTGCAGGCCTCATCCTGCCCAATAAACCACCGTTGGTATAAACGAGAATATCTGTGCCAGCATCCTCAGGGGGAGGTCGTGGGCATACGCTATCAAGAGACAGGCAGAGGTTTAGGTTATAAAGCTTCCAGAAGTGAGGAGGAAAGTGAATGATAGCAGGGGAAACGCCTTAAAGGTTTCTGCATATCTGCAAGACAGAGTGCAAATTTGCGGAAGACGTGGAGCGAGAAGAGACAATAAATGATGCTTTCTGTTTAACCCATAGGCAAAGCAGGGTAAGTGAACAAAGGGGTTGGAGTCAGCTAGGAGTGGGCAGATAAAGGATTGGTTCTAACTAAAATATTGGCCATAGCTTATATATCCCTCATATAAAGATTTAAAAAAGACAAAACAACAAAACAGGAAGAGCAGCACATGGAAGCAAAGTGTGGAAAAGTACAAAATACACGAATGTTCTTCCTGGAAATAAAAATCCTGGGAATTCTTTATATAATTTTTAGGGTCTGGGAAATTAGTAATATAAGAACAAGAACTTTCTTATGCTTCTTTTTTCTCCCAGGTCTAGGTAAAGAAAAAAGTGAAAAAGTACTCCAAAAATGCTAAACATTGTTATTATCTCCAAAGTTATCAAAAGTTTCAAACACCAGAGATTGCATTTTTGAACTGTCCCTCAGAAATGATGAAGATGATAAAGGCTTATCTTTATTTCACACCAGCTGGTCTTCCCTGATGACATCTTTTCAGGAATTGTTTTTAAGGCAAAATTTCTGATCACAATCCAGGCTTTTAGGCTGGGAAAAGGGCAATATGGAAAATTTGGGTGCAATCCCTGTCTTCTTCACTGCAGGTGAGTGTGAGCATGTACAGTTATGAGTGACTGGAGGCCTGATAGAGATGCATATTTCTAAGGGTGAGCCTTATACAGCTGAAAAAGAGATTCCTTTTCTTTGGGAAATAAACAGAGCTCATGCATTACAGAGCTGTGCACTTATCAGATTAACAAAACTACTTCTAAGATGAAGTTTGTAAGACAGTCCCCAGTAAATTTCACAGGGCTCTTATCTCTTCTCCCTTCCCTGAAGGAAAGTGGGAAGGGTAAATTAAAGAGGGAAATGTTTTTTTATGAACTCTTAGAGCATCTTACTTTCTATGACACTAATATAGCACTGTGTTTAGAGTGTTGCCAGGCATTGTTTTAAGTGAGTGATATCAAAACCTAGTGCCAATAAGCAAGGAAATGAAAGAAGGCCTTAAATCTGACTCTTATTGCAGCTTTATTTACAGTGCAGTCTTAGATTGTACTGTGTCCGAGTCTAATGCTTACCCTTCCAGGACTGAGAAACCCTGCAGAATTCAATAAATGCGTTGTTTCCCCTATTGTCAAAGTGTTTTCCCCTACTGATGAGGAATCATGACTTGTAGTATTTGTAGTGACTTTTTTCCAGGATCTTCCCTCCTGATTTGCATCCTGCCAGGAAAACATTGCCAGCGGACCAAGCTGAGAGCAAGTATGTCACAGATTTATTTTACCTAATGTTCATCTCCTCAGTAGCAAGAGGCAGGTGTTTCCCTTTTAGGATATTAGGCTCTCCCTCAGCCTCACATTCACAGTGGTCTAGTTAGGCGATCTCTTTTGCACAGCGATCCTTTCTTGTAATCCTCTGTCCATCCTCCAGCGGAGGAGAAGCTCCCTTGTAATTAGTACCACTGGCTTTGTCGATGGATTCCAGGCCAATGCGCAGAGTAATTGCTGCTCGAGATTACTTATGACACAAATGTTGACATTCTGTTGGCATAACTTGCAATAATGTATGCAGATTGCATCCTTCTAGTGCCTTAATTATTACTTCTCCGCAAGAAATAGTCAGGTTGCCCTCTGCTTTGATTTGAAGGAGATAATTCCCCCTTCAGAAGCGTGGTTGTTTGGAGAAAGGGGAAGGACAAAAGGAGAGGCGAGGAATGGACTGAGATGCCTCATCATGGGTTTTCCATCGCATGGAAGGCGTCTGTAGCTCAGCCTTGGCTACGTTTTCCTCCTTTTTTCTTGCCTCACTGTGGGAGTGGGGAGGTCTCTCTCAAGGTGAAACTTTCCCTGGAAAAACAGAGGAGTGCTGCATTTAATGAGCCAAGACAGATGTCCTATTCAACACCCAGCAGCATGCATGAAAGTACTTAGTATTTAGTATCTGTAGTGTGATAGTGTCTAGAGGCCACAACCAAGGTTGAGGCCTTGTTGGGCTAGGCCATGTATAAAACACCTAGTTAGATAAAATTCCTGACCCACAAAGTCTAAGCTATAAATTAAACAGGAGACTGAGCGAGGAGAAAGGAAAAAGAGATCCATTTGCAAAGCACAGATCAATGTGAAAGCCAGCAACAGAAATCCAGTAAATTTGACACCAAATTACCCTTATAGTTTGCATTTTCTCTCTATCTAGAAGAGTCCTGGAAAAGCTGAGAATTTATTACACAGAAATACTGTATTCTGACAAGTTTATGGAAAAAGGAGAGCAACAAACTGCTCTAGAAACCCAGTCTGGAAAAGGAAACACAAGGCTCAGATTCTCTATATGTTTAATATCATAATTTTATTTTTATAAACTGACAAACACCTGAAGACATTCAGAATAGAAAATGAGACACAAGAAAACATCTTGCAAAATATGTCCTTGGAGAATACAAGTGCAGAGCAAGAGAGGACGCATCCCTGGAGCTCTGGAAATAAAACCACTAAACATTCATGTTTTAGACATGGGAGAAGGTGACTACTCCATGTCTTTGCAAGGGAGGGCAAAAGTCTGCAGGAGGACATGCCACTGCTTTGATGTGCAGATAATATTGGTTTTTTCCTGATCCTTTGTATCCTTGAGTTATGCAATGTATTAATCTGTCCTGCTGTATTCACCATCTGTATCACTCATTTGTTCTGATATCTTGCATGAGTATCCAATGGTTTGGAGAAATTGTACCAGTCAATCATTCACCTGTAGCTCGTTCCTAAATATTGCATTACATATGTAGCCTGCTGTACATAGCTTACACTGGAGAAGGAAAAGACCTTTTCAGGCCTGTCTGACTGAGTTGAGATCTCATTCTCTGGCTTACATGGCAATTGATGCTTTTCTTGCATGGGCAAATAACAAACCTTCTTAAAAAAAGGGAGCCCGGTGGACTTCTTGTCTCAATAACCTCCCTGAGGCACTGAACTCTGAATGTCACCCATATGCTGGGTACATTTCCCTGAGCTGCCTTTTTGGTTTCACTAATTGTGTCCATGTTCTTGCACTGTCTGATGGAAAAAGAACAAGTCTGCTAAGATTAAACTGAAAGGGCTTGTGAGAAATGGGTCTTCTGAGATAATTTGTGGAGGATAATTGACATAACTGGGAGTGTTCACTTTCTTTAAGTCCTTTTTTGGTCAGGAGGGATCGATTTTCCAGGTTTTAGCTAAAAATGGATGTCCTCCCACAAATAATTTTCTATTATTGTCCCAGAAGCCAATTAACACAAGGAACTGTGTCCATTCTTTCCTCCTGGGGACTAATTGAATGAAAACCTTAGAGTATATCTAAGTAATAGACCTAGATACTACAGTTATCAAATTCTCCAACAATTTTAGGCGCAATAAATAAGTAAGAAATCATCCAGTTTTTGGAGGGCTTGAACTCTGACTTTTCCAAGGCAGATTGAGGGAAGCTTTAGAACAGATTGGTTTGCTAGATCTAATTAGATCTAAGAGATCTTGGTGGTACTCTCCCAACTGCTCAGCCACAACTGCAGTTCTGTGTTGCAGTGCATCCCTCAATGTTCATACTTTTGTGTGCTAGATTGGAGCCAACAGCCTGGCAGAAAAATTAAGTTGAACAAGATCATGTTGTGGTGAGTATTTTCCCCCTTTTTTGGAACTGAAGCTGACCTGGCAGGACTTTCCTTCATGAACCAATTTCATTCTGCCTTATTCAATATATGCACAAACTGCTGCCCAAAGTGTGTGTGTATGTGTATATATATATCTGTGATAGCACCGTTTTGTGCTACATGAACTTTCCTCTACGTAGGAGCATGGCTAATCCCAGATCTCATTTCCATTTTCCAGGAATATTTTAGACTCACTTTCTCACATACAAGTTAACTTCTCCCCCTTTTCCCTCTTCAGCCTGCTGTCCTGTTCTCTGCTGTCCCCCTAAAAGCATTCTTCTCCCTTCTGAGCAAACTGCCTTTCCTTTGCCTCCCTCCTCCTCAGCCAGTCAGGGGCAAGTGTGGTGAATCCTGGCCCTTCCACACTGAGATCTCTCCCACACGACCTGCTTGGTCTCTGTGCCCTAATTCATAGAATTACAAAATGGTTAGAGTTGGAAGGGACCTTAAAGATCATCTAGTTCCAACAGGGATGCCTCCCACTAGACCAGGTTGCTCAAAGCCCTGACTAACCTGGCCTTGAACACCTCCAGGGATGGGGCAGCCACAGCTTCTCTGGGGAACCTAAGCCAGTGTCTCACCACCCTCATAGTAAAGGATTTCTTCCTAATATTTAATCTAAATCTGCCTTCTTTCAGTTTAAAGCTGTTACCTCCCGTCCTATGGCTCCCCTCCCTGATCAAGAGTCCCTCCCCAGCTTTTCTGTAGCCCCTTTAGGGACTGGAAGGGGCTCTATGGTTTCCCTGGAGCCTTCTCTTCTCCAGGCTGCACAACCCCAACTCTCCCAGACACTCCTGCTGCTGCCACCTGTATTTACAGTGGGAGAGCAAGACATGAGGGGTCACACTGTGGGAAAGCTACCTCTCCTACAGCATGAAAATGCATGCGGGTAGAAAGGAGAGGATGGAGTGGATAGAAGGGCAGGAGAAGGGTGAAGAGCCAGTGGAGGTGCAGAAAGCAGTGATGAGAGCCTCAGTGCAGTGGTTGAACCCTCCCTGTCGCTCGCAAGCAGACACTTGAGCAGCTGCTGTTGCTCTGGAGGAGAGCTGGTCCCTTCCCCTTTCTCCTGGCCCCAAGCCCTTCCCTCCCAGCTGTCCCCCACCATGGCAGGGGCCAAGAACGGCAGCACCATCCCAGCCCCTGTCCAGCGGGATGGGGAAGATACCCTTTCCCCACCAAGCACCCTCTCTTCATCCCTTCCCATCCTCCCTGCTCTCTCCTTCCTCTGATGAAACACAGCCCAGGTTTGTTTAGTCAACTTCAAGTGAAATGTAGTGTGTTGGCCAAAACCCTCCATGAAAATCCTGTTAATTTGTTTGATGAGCTGACTCCAGCTGCAGCCAGACGAATAAACGCTGATTGGCTCTTTTGCTTAAACTCTCCATAATGAAATGAGCCAGCTTTGTGCCTCGGCTGAGTGTGCCAGCCGGGCTCGGCGTGAGGGGTGGATGTGTGGGGAGGCGTGGGGAGGCGGGGGGGAGCAGGAGGCAGGGGGAGATGCGTCTAATGGCATCATTTCCATTTCACAATAGCTAATCCTGCCTAAATCAATGAAGCCCTGGCATCCTAATGAAATTGGGTTGGAACTTGTTCAGTTTATGATGAGCTTTTTAACCTCGGCTTCTTAATTAGCCTGGTGCGGGGTTGAAATGGGAAAAAATGGAACGTTTTTCTCCCCAGCTCATCTTTCATCGGCAGCGTAGAAATGGTGAAATTAGATGCTAATCTGCTGGTTGGGTTTAAAAATAATCTCTGCATTTAAGTCTCCTTGGGGGGTGTGTGGGAAAAATAGAGCAGGGTTTTCATGTTTACGAGGTTGGCACCTTCCTGGGATGTGCAGGTGTTTTCCCAGGCAAGAGAGAAAGGGGCCTCAGAGGGTCCTGCAGAAGTGGGGAGTGGGGACCATCCCCTCGCACAGGCTGGGGAGGAAGGTAGAGGGGAGGAAGGGATGAAAGGGAAATCTCACCCTTGTTCTTGAAATCAGTTTGAACAGAAATGTTGCTGTTTCTTCCACAGAAATGACACTGTTTGGGACCAGGTGGGATATTTTGACTTAGGCGGGTGTCTTGAAGAGCATTTTGGTGAATCTCAGAGAAGGAACAATATTTGTGGCCACCCAAGTGCAAAGGGAATGAACCGGTTTGAAGGAAGCTGAGACTCTCCAGAGAGGAAAGGCTGGACTCTCCCCTGGCAGAAGTGCTCCAGGTCAGGCAATTAGCTATGTTTCCTTGGGCACAAAGCCTGTTTTCACAGCAGGGGCAGGAAAACCTCTCTGCAACTCCTTGGGTCCATCCTTCCAAGGGAAAGGAAGACCAGACATCCATTTTTCTTTACGCTCAGGAATAATGGCTTGGGATGTCACTGGGAACCACCTGGGTATACAAGCAGCTCTTCCTCCTCTGCAGTTTTTCTCCCCACAATGAGGGAAGAAAACATACCTTCTTTTCCCCATCACACTCTCCAGCAGAATAAAATGTGACTTTTTCCCTAAATAATTTACAGCCTGTCTTCTTCCTGAAAGTTTTGGTTAGTACAAAATGACACTTCTTACCCTTTAATGCTCTGATGAAATATCCTTCCATTTATAATTTAGGAACTGGCAGCTGGTAGTAGCAGGGCAGGTGTAGTGCTGGCGTCTGCAGGCAAATCCCTTGGCACTACTTTGCTCCCAGGCCACGGGCAGAGGCGGTGTGGGAAGAACTGAGGACAGGATCAGCGCAGAGACATCCCTGCCAAAGCTGTGTGTTCGGAAAGGGTAAAGAGCAACGGGGAAACCAGCTCCGGTGCGGCTCAGAGGGATATCTCACTTCAAGGCAAGCAGAAAGGCAGACTGGATCACTGATTGAGATTTGAGCCCAAGGAAGGGGAAATAAGGCCAAAGACCTTACCTTACCCCAAACTAGCTTTTTGAACAACAGCAATGGCACATCCCTATCCCACCACTACAACAACATGAAAGAAGCTCAGGGAAGATCCAAGCATGGACGTGTTGCGTTCAGCAGCAGGAGCATTTCCCAACCTGCATGACAGATGACATCAGGCAAAGGCAAATGGGGAAGAAATCCATCTGGGTGCAAACTAGTGATGGTACTTTTGACTTTTGCCCTTTTCTCACTGCCCATGGCCCTGCCTGCAAGGCATAATTAGCCTTGAGCTCCTGTAGCTCCCCTGTACAAGGGCTGTGCAGTGCTGGAGTGCCTCTGGCCATGGGCTTTCCACAGATATTTCATTAATGTTCAGAAATGGCACTCACTTGCTAATAATCTACCAACGTTTAATAAACACAGCCCAAGAGTTTTATAACCTGTTAACTTCCAAGTGGCAATAATTAAACAAAAATGATAAATAATTAAGGCCTAATTACATGGTATCAGTCATTTCATTTTCCAGCAGGCACGTTAAGTGCATTTGCCACTACTGATTGGGGGCCCATTCTACAAGCGTTCGGCACTTTCTCTGCGCGCCTGGATGGAGAGTCAGGTTCCATGCAGCTTTATGGTGGAGAAGAAAAAGGAAAATGTGCTTCATTAGCTGGGTAATTGTCCCCTTTCACCACTGAAGATAATTCCCACTGAGGCTGTTGCATGACTTTGGGAAGCCAGCAAATAGAGCCATTTGTGTCTCATGTCTCTGTGATAGACTGAGTTGTAGGAAATGGGACAGATGCAGAAGAACAGCCCTGTGCCACACGCAGAGATACCTCTTTTCACTCTCCTTCACTTTGGATCTGGATCCCAAACTGACGCTTGTACATCAGGCCCTACATAATGGGATGAAACGAACCCCAGTGAATAGGCAGATGGCAGGTGTTTTGAACAGTTAGATCAGGATCCAAACTCATCCTGAGATCCACAACTGATGTAAATCAGCAAAGCTTCACTCTAGCACCAATTTACAGCAACTGAAAATACCGTCTTCTGAAGTATTTCAACTGGATATTGAGGACCATCCTGAGGACAGAGCCATAGCTGGAGGGGCTCTCCATAGCTTGTCAGCTGGAAAACTCAGAAGGACAGAGCATGCATGGAAACGGCAAAAAAAAAGGGAAGGAGTAGACAGCACTAAAGCTCTGCGAGGGTCACAGTATGCAGCAGGCGCAAGTGCAGGACGCTGAAATCCTCTGTGCTCTTAATGGACAAGGATAGATGGCACAGTCTGATCCAGGCTAATAAAAGGGGAGACGAGCTGACAGTACAGAAGACTGGAGCTCTCTGTCTGGCCAGAGTGCAGGGATAGGACAGGGCCCGTGAAAGGATCAGGAGGGAAAGCATGCACTAAATCCACTTAGTTATCTGCTGCCAGGGCAGCATTTGTCTGCTACAGGGAATAAATGGCTTCCATTGCTTCGAAAGCAGGGAATTGGTTTAATTGATCTCTAGTGGACCCTCAGTCAAGAAGGAGCCTTGCACATGCTTTAGCTTGCTTCCCTGAAGCTGTACATCGAGCTGGTTTGCTTCACTTAATTTCCAAATGGCTGCAAAAAGCTTCCCGGTATTCAGGCAGCAAATTCTACTCAGTTTTTTTAGCATGTTCCAGTTCATCCCCTCCAGATAGAGGGCATAATTGGGTTTTCCCCAATAAGCCTATTTCCTTATTTTACCCAACCCCACTGTTTGCAAGCTTTGGCTATGCTTGACAGTCCATCGGAACTCCCCAGCATCCCAGTGCTGTCTCCTTCAGCGCTGTGGTCACAGATTACGCAAGTTTACTGCAATATGGGGTGGGGTGAGATGTGAACACGGTCCTGAAAGTTTGCTGTTTTGCTGTTTTTCTATTTGACTCCATTCCAGTCTACTGGGTAAGGGCTGGAGACCTTTATACTGCAGGAGAAGAGCCTGTTTAAGTCAGAAAGCATTAGCCATGCAGATGATCACGCTGAATAGCTTCAACTACTTCTGGGGGTTAAGGAAGGACTGTGCATTGTAGAACTTTCCTACTCAGCTCGCAATAGTATATCACCAGCTGCTTAATGAGCTTTTATGCTTGGGTTCCAGGGCAGCTATGGATTTTGCTTTTCAATTTCGGTTTCTTCCCCAAATGGAAAAAGAATGAGGTTCAGAAACAGGGTCAAGTTGTGGCCACTAAGTTATCACCTTAGCTCTTCCACAAGAACTATGTGTGACTTGAGAGCCCACTGCAACCACAGTGCAACACAGCTCTTTTATTAGGGGATAAGTTGGGATGAATTACCTTACATTTGCCACAGTGAAGGAGTTCATATCACATCAGGCATGGAGCCTCAGCTGAAAAGTGATAATGTGTGGTGTCTGAGTGCACATTTTCACATTTAATTGCACACTGTGGGCACTAAGAAAGAAGTCTGAACCAGCATCCCAATGCCATGTTTATCCTTTTGCCAGCCCTACCAAAAGCCAGCATTCACACCCCTGGCCACTCACTCACCTTGTAACTGAGATTCAGAACTGCTTGGGGAAACACAAACTGCCCTGCTAGTGAAATCCATCCTGCGAATCGCAGAGAACCCTCAGCATCCACAGAGAGCTCAATATTCCCACTTCAGCAGCCAGGGACTCAATCAGGCAAGGTGTTTCTTTACCCCCCGGAGCATGACATAATGAAATGCTGAGGAAACCACCTCGCATGGATAGAAAGTAAATTCTCCACAGGGGAGAATACAGTGAGAGAAGCAAGTGGAGATGCATTAGCAGAACAATGCAGATCCTCACAGAAATGGGGGCACATGTCAGCTGCATCCCACTGTGAATGATGTGTGGTGCTGTGTTCGAGGAACTAAAGAATTTTCAAGCGTGCCGGATTGCACAGAATTGCGGGAGTACTGCTAAGCAAGTGGCAGCCCTGGATCCCTGGATAAATCCATGTGCCTGGCTTGATGTGGCATTTGGGATATAAGGGCTTATTCTGACCTGACCCAAAAACAGATGTTCTGGTGTGGGTGGGCTAATTCAGGGGATTTTTTTCAGCTTGAGGTTTGACAGCACTCACACGTGCGGCTTTTGAATCTGTGGATCTGTTAGAAGATCCACCTTGGAAGACGAAGAGAAGAAAGTAGAGTGGCAGCCCCTTGTTTTCCAGATACCCGCTGCTTCTAGTATGGATTATTTCCAACATGAGGCTGTGGGAATGATTTCCCTTCAAAAGACACCACCTTAGGTGATACCTTACCCCACTGTAAAGAGAAGGTAGATTGCTCCCTTCTGTCCAAGATAAAATTTCTTCCAAAGATGGCTTTTTCAAGGGCTATTTCCACATTCAAGATCCCCTTTAGCAAGAAACACTGAGCTATTTAGAAATGTCTTCAGTGATGATTTTAAAGAATCCAGTCAGGAGTACCAGTGTAGCCTGCTCAGAATAAAAAATAGACCTTCTCTACCAAAAGTCAGAGAAATAACTGCATTTCCCCATTTTCCAGTTGCCTTGAGGTAGCTGTGCTATTTCAGCATCCATGCTTAGTCCAGCCATCAGAGTGCACTACTGTGCTGGAAGATTTTACCCTGGGTTAATGCAGCTTCAAGGAAAACTGAGTACCTGCTTAGCACAGTAGTAGTTCACAGAGCAATTTCTGGGAAGGCTGGATGCTTTATCCTTAAGAAGAAAAGGATCTGGAGAATGTGCTTGCTGGGCCATGTAGCAGTGGAGAGATGATATAGAAAGTGTGGATGCTACATGAGCGGGAATACAAAGACCTGACCTATGGAAAAAGGCCTCTTTCAGGGTTGGAAAGACAGATGCAGAGAGGGTAGTGTTAAATCTCTGCATGGGTCTGTTCATGGACAGATGCTTCCTGAGATGTTACCAGTCAGCCTTGCACCTGCTGCTTGGACATGACAAATGTGCTTTTCACCAAGAACCTGGCCTGTAAGTAGCAACTCTGGCATAAGACAAAAAAGCACAAAGTTGCTAGAAGCTATGCTGGGTTTATTTCCACAGGCGCTTCTCTCCTGCTTGCTCTGCAAAGAGCTTACAAGGACCAAAAACATCATCACTGTGACAAGGTCCTTTTCTTTCTGCCACATCCCAATCTGCATTATCCGGTTCTGTCAACAGCCACTATTGTACAAACTCAATTGCTTTAAATTACTAGAGGCTCTGGTCTGCTCTGCCATATATGTTGGTGTCTGGGCATTAAATATTTATTGAAAGATTCATTATTTGGGCATTAAATATTAATTCATATGAGGGAATGAATTGGATGATTTGTATTTGTTTTTTACGAATTGTCTTGGAATCGGAAATGTCTGGTTTCAGAAAGGATGGTGCTTTGGGTGCAGCTGTTTTTTCAGTCCTGGATTTTCTGTGGAAGTGCTTATTGCCTGTCCTTCAGACATCCTTTTCCCCACGGTGGCTGGCTGCCTGTGCTCTGGAGATTACCTTTGCTATCAATATGCCTGCGTCTTGTTTACAAACCCCAGAGTTTAAGACAACTTCCCTCTGCCCCCCTCATCCCCAGTCACAAGTCACACACACACACACACACACACACACACAGAGAGAAGCAATGAGACTTAAAATGCTCGAGCATCAATATAATTGGTTTTGTTACCAGGAGATATCTGGTTGTGTTCTGTCTCTTTAAGTGAAGTTTATGGCCTGAAAGGTAATTGATTTGCAATGGTATTTAAGACAAGAGCTGGAGGATACTGCTGTACTCTTCTGCAATACAGTAGCCTGGAGAAAACCATTGCTAAAGCAAAAACATTGACTTTTTTTGTGATGTAGTCTCTTCTGATGCACTCAGCAGGGGTGAAGTTTGCTCTATTTTTTACAGAATTGTCTGCTATTTTTACAAAAGTAGTTTGGACACTGTACAGTCTTGCAAGTTGTGCTGTGACTTCGGCAATGGGAGTCGGAAGGGAGGGCAGGACAGTCCATGCTTTTGATTGCTGCTCCCTCCTGTATCTTTTGCCTTGGATTAGATTTTAGCTTGTTTTTCCAAGGAAAGGTAGTTTTATGAAGGAGTCAGGCAGGGCTGGAGAATCTGCTGAGCTTTAACTACGTTGTGTACAATTGCACAATGGGAGGGATAAATACATTGATGATTATGAGTAGGGACAGTGCCAAGACAATATTAGGGGGTAGGATTAGAGAAGGTAGATGGAAAGATTTTTCCTAATACACTTGAGCCATTTGTACAATTGGTCTCTCACTAAAACTCTGTAAATTGGAGTTGGCTGCAGAGACGGGAGAACATAAAAGTCCCAAAGCCGATGGCAAATCTCTTTCTCCTTTCAGGAGGATTTGAATTTTACCTACCCTGTATGGAGCAGGAATACAAAAGCAGCTGGGTATTTTAGCTTTAAAACAAAACAAAATGAAACAAAACAAAACCCCCCAAACCAGACAGGGATAATCTCTGAGCAACCAAATGCAGCAAAGTCTTCTGGGGCTTGCTAGAGCGCCCATCCTAGTAACTTCAGAGCACAGTCATTTCCCTGGGCTGAAATTACAGAGGAGCTGGGATTAGTTACTACTGCAGTATAAAGGATAATAGTCAAGATGATCATGGTAATAGTCAAATAGGTCATTTTGTGTGAAGACTTCTGCCAGCGGCTAGTGGATCTTCTCAGGGAGAGACAAACTGCCAGAAATCAGTGTCTGTGAGTTTCCCAGAACTTCATCTACAGAGCTGACCAAGTCTCCCTGGATAAAGATGTCCCCAGTGAGATGAACATGGTGGTTTCCCATTGCTGCACGCTGTGAAGAATTCTTCCCTGTGAAAAGCGGTGTTGATGCATCAAAAATCAGGGTGCAACTAGGGCAGAGTGACTGTTAGAGTTAGAAACCATTTCACTTCTGTGGCATGGCTTTCCAAGGGAATATCTACCATGCACTTTGACCCAAGTGAATCTTCCTTCTTAGGCTATGCAACTTAAAACTAAGGAATTTTACACATTATACAGTTTTGTCACCTCCAATGGAAACTGCATGCATTCTGTGAGTCAGCTTTCTCCAGAAATCATGCTCAGAGACCAAGCTACAGATGAGTAAAGACTTCTTTGTTCCGCCACATCACGTCAAGCCTAGACTGGAAAGTTTATCAAAGATTGTCACAAAATGGAAAACAAATAAGCATCTTGTTCCGGCCTCCTGAAGAGACTGGCTCCCTATCTCACAAGGCTTGCAGGTACCCTTCTGCAAAATCCCTGCAGTATGGTGTTCTGGAAGAAGTTGAAGCTCCACAGAAGCAGATGGTGGGGCCAAGGAGATGCACACAAGTTGTGACCCTTGCTTCCTGTGGGCTTGCATTTGTGAAGCTTTGCGTTCCCTGGACAGCCAGAGCTTTTAGTGGCCTTCCCTGGTTCTACAGCAGGGGACACACAGGTTTCTGCAAGCAAAGGTGTCTGCACACCTTTGTTGGACTTTCTGCTGTTTTGATATATTAATTATTCATAATGATTTTCTAAACCAACACCTGAAAGTTGTCCTTTCTCCTATTACAGGGAGTGACAGATTCTCCACATTCCCCTTCCTTTTCCACCTTAAGGGGAGGCGACTCCTGCACACCTTAATCTTTTATATACTCACTGAATAATAACCTTTTCTGGTCATTTACTCAGCAAGGATTTGTCATTCCAATATTTCATTAATCCTATAACATAAGAACCAAAAGATGTGGACATGGCTGAGCAGCAGCATATAATTCCTTTGGTAGCATTCACAACTTAAATATAACACACACACTGTAAAAGCAAATAAGTTTTGAAGGGAGGTGTCAAAACCACTGTCTTCTACCACTTTTGGGGGCCACTGACTTTTGTCACCCAAGTGTTAATTAGGCATTAGGATGACACAAGGGGATTCCAGCAGATCAAAACTCTTCTGTCTGTGGGAAACCCCTAGCTGAATCAGCCCCTACAGCGATGATATAAATCCAGGCAAATGTAATTTATTCATGTAATTTTGGTCCATCCCTGTGCCAGTGGCTCCATGTTGATCAAGGGACTGCTCTGAAAGTTTCCAGAGGTGCTCTCTGCCTGCTGCTCAGGGCACTGTTCGTCTTACACAGGGTTTTCTTAGGAATGTGCCCACTCTCTCAAATGCCCAGGGAACACTGCTTTTGTGGGATTATTACAGAACCTCCTGGGGAAAAGGCAAATCAGACTTTTTATCTGCTTTTCTGCTTGCCACAAGTGAGGCCCAGCTTCCAACCACTAAAGGCGCTTCTGCTCCCCTCTGCTCTGTCAAAGGACTTAAGATGATCAATTTATAATGTCTACAGAGTGCTAGGATGAAAAGATGTTCTGAAAATGCCTTGGATGAAAAGATGCTGTAAAAAAATAATCTTTACCCTGATAGACTGATTAAAATCTATTGTGCCATGGATTAGTGAGTGAGTATTTATTCCGCTTATTTTTTATTCCTATGTACAGATGCTCTGGACCACAATGACCCCTTTGAAGTCATTATTGGCTCTTGCATCCTTGAGTAGCATAGAGGGCACATTAATAAGCTGTGTATAGAAAAAGACAATGAAGTCCCCAAGAAGTCATTAAGAGTCTATTGTGTCGGTCTGACTGTAGCCCACAAAAGACACTGAATCTGTAAGCTAAAAATATCCTTCGGAAATGCTGTTGACACAGTTATTTTACATTGGCAGCAACATCCTCCCCACATATACACATGCTACCCTTGCTAGTCCCGCTCAGAGCAATGTACGTTCTGGGAAGCATCTGGCTTTTCACGGGATTCAGCAGTCTCCAAATGGCACTGTCTGCACCGGCATCTTCCAGCTTTGTTAGTGAAGTGCAAGGGAAAACAGGAACTTTGTCCTACAATGCCCATTGTGTGAAATGCTACACAAATACCCAGCTAGAGACTGCTGTGATGTCGACGACCTGGCAGCAGAGAAGAACAGGACAGGAAAAGATAGGAAGGAAACAGGTACCCACTGTGTTCCTGCCCATTTTTTTGGACCCAGAGGTGCTCCAACCTCACTAAAGCACTCTTTCCTATGCCTAAGCAAATCTTCAAGAGGGAGACTTCATCTCATCCCAACAGCAGAGGAGCTGACCTTATATTTTTCTAGTGATACCACCCCCGGCAGTCTACCTCCTACTTGCTGGCTGGGACACTCAGAGGAACCGGTCCCGAAGGTAACAAAACTTTGCAATGGATGGAGCAGCTCAGCTGACTCAGAGCTATTGCCCTGGGCTGTCTGCAGGCTCAAGCAGACATTACCACATTTTCAAGGTATTCCTCACAAATTCTGAGCTTAGGAACAATGTTTCTTTTTTTAATGGAAGCTGGAATTTCGTTGTTACTAGTCAAAATCAAGACATGGAGAGCAATATGTGTTCAGCCCTTACTTTAGTTTGAAGAAGTTCTAAACTAAGAGGACAGTTCACGTCACCCTTAGTGCAGTTATCACTGTTGACACAACAAAATAACACAACACCCTCCAATGGCCCAGTTGTATTGTAAAACAAACTAAAGAATACCAACATGGCAGGCTTACCCAGATACTTAAATCTGCTCTGATCCATTCCTGGAAATGTGTAAAATACGACAGATATTTCAACAGAGGGTTTGAAAAGTCCTTTAACAGGGAAACATCTCATCCTAACATGGTCTCATCCTGCAAGAAGAGGTTGCATAATATAAACAACCACTGAAACAAGCAAAGAGAAAGATGAGAATTGATGTAAAATTCAGTTCTGCTTGTCCCTTTCCCATTCAGAAAGGATAAGGAACAAGATTATTCTGTGCCTTACTTGGCTGTGGAGTCTTCAATATTGTGTCTAACTCATGCTGAGTAATGCGTATTGATTGCTTTGTTACAAGCTTTATTGTTCAGTCCATCACCAATAAAAAGTTTATGTAAAACAAGAGCTGGAGAAAGCAAGTGAGAGAAAGTGAGCTGGAGAGTGTGAATGCACACAGGGGGTAAATCTTACTTTTATTTCCATGCAGAAGTCCTACACCCAGATTTTAGCAGCAGGAAATTATTTTTCATCACCCTGTTTTAAAGCCTTTGGAGGAAAGGCTTTGGTTTTGTTTTTTCCTACTTGCTCATGTTCAAGTTTTCTCAGTGAAATAAAGTACCAGGAGAGAAGGGGGAAAACAGGTAAAAATGCTAAATTTGCATATGAAATGGAGCAGCTGATCATTTTGGTGCATTTAAAAAGAACAGAAAAGGAAAGAATGAGGATCTACAGCAGGAAACCCGAGTTGGCATGGCAGTTTTAGGGCTGGATTTCTCTAAACACAGTACAGGTGATCCCTCTGCTTCTCTGTGGCTTTTGGGATGAAAACAAGTTCATTTCCATGGCCAAATATTATTGCATGCCATGGCCTTCACTAGGATGATACATGAAATGGGGCTAGTGATAATGATGTGGTATTTGTAAAGGCGAATGCACCCTTCTACTAGCAGCTTGACTGAAATCCACCCAATTTTCTCCTTAAACCCTGAACTATCCTCACCAGTAAGTAGGCATGGAAATAGATATGGGGATGAAAGAGGTTTTGATGGTTGACCAAGAACCCACCCCAGGATCCTGTTACGGCATGGTACTGGCATCGTGACACAGCTGCGGTGCTGACAAAGGGCTGTGGTGTTCCCCGGTTGGTGCCGTGGCTCACAGAATGGTCCATGGTGTGTCCCACAGCCTGGCTATTTGCTCATCCCAGCCCTCCTTGCAGGCTGCATTTGTTGCTGGGTTTCCCTGCAAAGTATCACAAGGACATTTATCAGTCTCGGTTCTTGCAGTTCCATTAACTTTTCTTGGCCTCAGACAATAAAGCCGTGGAGTTAATTTCATTCATTTAACCAGTGGGAAGGGGGTGGGGGTGAAAAATAGACAGAATGCATTTTCTTTTAATGTGATGGATACAGGATGCCATGCTTGCATCTCCGATACAGTCAGCAGTGTCAGCATTCACTAGCATCTCCAGCTTTGCAAATAATGACTCACTTGGTTCAGTGGTCAAACTGAGGCAAAATCATGGAGTTAAAAAGTGCTTCAGGGTTATTCAACAAGACATTTTGACTCAAAACTGAAAGTTTACCTTATTTTAAGGCAATTATTCCTGTCTTTTTTTTTTGTCACTTTCTTTTCTAAATAACAGAGAATAAAGACGCCCGTTTCAAAAAGAAAGTCTTATGTCAGAAGGAAAAGTAGAAGCATTCTGTTGGGAAACAGAAACGTGGGAAAATGTTTTGACTTCTCCTTTTTTTCTTAATTTTAACTTTGGATTTTTGTCCTACCTGGAATTCTTCACATGCTGAGTCTGAACCGAAAAGTACTGCTAATCACTTCCTGCAGATGCCATATATCGGTGAATTAGTTTTCACAAGAATGTTGCCTTCGTCTCTTCCCAGGATCCTGTTTCTGCCCAGGTGAATTGCAAGCAAAATCATTGCAGCAAACAAAGAAGTGTCTGCTGCTACATCAACATCACTTTTTAAGAGAGGCATTGGAAGAGGAGCAAGCATGGAGCATCAGCCTTTTTTTTTTTCCCCCATATATCTGCTCTTTCTCCGACTTGGAGGCTGCCTGCCTGGGCCTCTTTATCAGCACTGTGCTTTGTAGGGAGGATGGTCCTCTGTGCTCCAGGAAAATTAGAGAGTGTGGATCAGATGCACAACCATGGGTCACTAGGGGGAGATGCCAGATGCAAAGCAGAGAACAGTTCCCAGCAGATGTGAGCGCAGCGAAAACAAGAAACAAAACCCTATTACCCGCTATTATTACTAGCCTCCCCCCTCTGTGAATAAAAATGGGCTATTTAGCCCACTCTAGTAGAATGTTAAGAAGCTTCAAGTTGGCTTTGATAACTTGCTAGTAAGCCCAGATAGGGAACTTTCTCAGACAAATCCTTTTTACCCACAAAATGAAGGCATTGGTTATTTGTGTTACTCTCCATCAACCATGCTTAGTTAAAGAAATAATACACCATCTCCGTATCTTGTGATCCTGTTAGAAAACTTTGGGCATGTGTCACAACATGATTAAATCACCTGTTCTACAAAGATGCTGTTTAATGAATTACAAGGTAATTCAAATTCTGAAATGAAAGAAAAAGGAAGAAAATGGCCTCAGGGGCACCCTTGACAATAAAAAATTACTTTAGCTAAGCATGGTGTTGGAGAGAAACAACTTGCTACTGACGTTATGCATCCTCCAATGTGTTCTGTCTGTGCTGATGAACACCCCTGGTCACTTTTGGCTAAAAAGAGCAAAAGCAGTGACAGGACTACACTGGTTAGTGCTTCACCACCACTGAAATCCAGCCAGCTCTGTGCACTAACAAGACAGAACCGTAGAAAATATATGGATAGAGAAAACTATGAAGGGTAGAGAGAAAAAAGAGAGGGTAAGCAAAAAAAAAAAAAAAAAAAAAAAAATCCAAATGTGATGTCATTTGAAAGGTGGGAGATTTGGTGCAAAATACACTCAGAGCACCCTGACAGACAAAGTGTTTTGTGTTCAGTGCCTTGTCACCCACAAGAGTTTCCTGGCCCATGTTCTGGTTCTGCTGTTGGCCTGAGATAGCTGCTCCATGCAAATAGCTGTGGCCGGGCAGGTGCTCCGTGCACAGCTGGCTGAGCCACAGCTGTACCGGAGAAAGGTTTCTCCATCTCTTAGAAATAAGAGTTCAAGAGCCAGATAATCCTTGCCAAAGCCTGACGACTTCCTGTGGCAGATGTCACTTTGGACGCGAGCAATGAGTTATTTAATCTCAACTACAGAATCCAACTTTGTGATAGCTTTAACCTGTCCTGTATCCACTCACAGCACCCTTATTTTGATAGGTACAGCAAATTCCTTTCATTGAATCAGGAACAAGAGGTTTTTGCTGTGTTTGAGTGAGCGAAAACCCAAATGATTCTCTTCCTAATTAGCCTAATGAGCCTTTTGGCTCTCACATGATGACAAGTAAATGAATTTGCCCTTTCCTTGACAAGTTCTTATGGGAATGATCCGAAGCCTTTCGTAACAATGCATCAAAAGTACAAAGTCATTAAAAACAGTTGTCCAACTATGAAATTAGTTATTGATTAATATTGCTTCCAGACAGCCATGTTGTTCATTCAAAAAGAAAAAAAAAAAAAGAAAAAAGAATTCCAATGTTCATATTTCTTCATGAAAGTAGGTTACTGTAATCCACAAAACATTTGAAATCCTGAGCTCATATATGTCTGTCTTTCTGCATCAGACACACTTTTTTCACTTGGAGGTCAACAGGGGTCTTGCATTTTGAAAAAGTAGTTGATCACTGTAAATATCTCAACTAATCTCATCTTGATATGCCCATTCCCAGCTGCAGAGATCAGCTTCTCCTGGAAGAAGACTTGCTAAAATGAGCAGAACTAGTCCTTCTGCGAGTCACAGGGACTTTGTCATCTCCAAGGCTCTGAGGCATGGTTAAAAAAAGAACAGAGGGCTCCTAAAAGTAGCTGAAAGGCCCATGATCTGTGAATAGAGCCAGGAAATAACTGAGTCATCTCAAGTATTATTAAGGGCCGAAAGAGAGGTACTAGAGAGAACAAGAGCGCAGAACAGGCTGTGAGCAATGGCCCCATCTCTGCAAGGATGATTTCCATGGTCACCCAGGCAGGTTAAGAGATGTGTGTTTGCATTTTTATACCATTGAGCCTCCATAATCTCTCAGTCTTTGAATGGAGAAGAAGGAAAATGAGGTAGGAGGAGAAAAAAACCCCTTATTTCCCTAAACTTTCAGTTCTCAGAGGAGTCTGGTCCTGCAAATGGCACAGTTATAATGTTGTTCTTCCATGACAATTGCTTCAGAATGGTTACTTTTCTGTTTCCTCTTCAGCTGATCAGTCCCTAGGCTCCATTGCTTTCAAACAAATAAAATACCATCTATTTGTGTTTTCACTTCTGTGGGGAAAATTCTACTTATTGTGATAAACTAAATAGATTGTTTTTGTTTGTGTGAGGTTTTGTTTTGAAGAATTAAATAATTTTGCTGGAACCAAAGTTCTGATTTTTGAGTGTCTCTAATACAACTCTTCTATTGTCTGTTGATTTGAGAAACCTGATACAAACACCTCTGGAAGCTTGAACTGAATTTTGGAAAACATAACAGAATTTTTTTTCCTGTCTTCCTCCTCTTTGGAAAGGAACGGCAGAAATGCCCCACACATGCCAGCATACCCATACCTAAAAAAATACTAGCATTTATGCTTTTCCCATCATACCTACAAGGATGATCAATCATTCAAGAAATGCTGTACTTAAAAGAAATATAGTCTTTGCCTTCTTTTTTAATATAAGATGTTCAGATAGTTAGGAAAAGTTTTAGATAGTCATGCAAAGTGAATCTTATCAGGTTTGCCTATTATTTCTTATCAAATCTGAAACATGCCAGGCATAATTTAGATTGAGATATTTGGCATTCCACAAGCCCTTGCTACATGTCACTCAAATCCAAGTGATGGGCACTTCAAAGAAAACCAGGGTGCAGTTTTGAGCACTTCTTTATAAGTTTCTTTGGACCAAAATTTCTTACTTGGAAGCCCTCTAGTTAAGGCTTGCATTTCTGATAAATTCCATGCATTATTAACCTAATTGGGCCCAATATATATTCTAAGATTCTCATTAATATTTTTTAACACATTATGGCATCTTTACCCTTGAGCAGTCAACCGAGTTTTCATCTTCATAAAAATGGGTTCCTCATAATCAGACAATATCCAATCATTTCCAGTCCATAAGGTAAATTTCCTCTATATTCTTTCAATTTTGCAGTTTTCTTCCCAATCAGCACAATACATTTCACTGTATGGATTATTTCTCCATAAACTTTGCCACTATTGCCAGAAGCTACTACCTGGAAAGGATGCTAACTTGACTTGGAGGACATGTCAAAGAGATGACATCAGGCTAAATGAAAGAGGACACAATTCCTAGCATTTTAGCAGAATTGTTCCTCTCATTCTTGCAATTTAAACCCTTTACTGATTCTGATCATCTTCAAAATGAATAGAATACCAAGGTATTTTTGTAATATGGTCATAATATACCAATGATATGTTATTTACCAATATTGGCTGGTAAATAAATGGTACTACAGCACAGCCCACTGATTGTTAAAGTACAAGTTCATTTATCTGTATAGCAGTAACATTTTGGAGTCCAAATCCTGAAC
>KZ506393.1:74450-91322 GCA_002844005.1 Limosa lapponica baueri
AGTTCTCATTAGCAGAGTCAGAGGAGCCATGCTGAAGTTTACAAGCAAATGAAAACTGGGAATAGAACATCTGGGAGGAATTTGAACAGTTCAGTAAAGCAGGCATTCACATGCCAACTTCACGTATGTGTTTTTGGGATCTCATCACCTGATATCTCAAGGCGTTTCAGCCCACTTGCACCTTATTTGCTCATCTCATGACTGGTTATGTCTTCCAAAAGACCCCTCCAAAACCACATTTCTCCAGTTCCTCATTTCTAGATACACACTGGGCTAGGAAGGGCTTTGGGATGCATCTCTGCTAAGGTGGTCAATGGGCTGCACTAATATGGAGAGCAAGATTTATTAACAGAGGCTGTCACATTGCCACTGCTGGCATTTCATGTCTTCTCTTTAGCTGGCTTTTTCAAGCCATATTAGCCTTTGTAGGCTTCAAGGGTTGGCTGGGTGGTCTGCTCTGAAGTGTAGCAGCTAACTAGAAGTAGCATGAATCAGATAAAATACTCAGTTTAGATCACCTGTGCTCTGCTAGAATTGGACAAACACAGGTCGCACGGAGAAGAAACAAGGGAAGCCATCCCCCTCCCTGCAGCGGAGTCATTCGTACAGAGAGAAAGCTGCTCACAGGAAAGAGAGGGCTTGCGGAAAGGTGTTTCTTAATTACATTTTGGTTCTGGACCCTCTGGTGAGCAGAGACACACTGGGAACAAATGAAAGTTTCTGGTGTTGGGAAGGAAAAAAAGGAGGAGAAAGTTTTGCCTCTTAGAGCAGGGAAATAGTTTGAGGCTATGTTTTAATTAAAATGAATATCTGCGCTATCTTAATGTTATTGCCAGTTAAGTGTAGCAGGGTGATTTAGAGTTCTATAACACAATTATACTCCGGTAATGAAGCTCCGCAGAATTATCCCAGGAATTCAAAATGCAGAGGGGAGCAGTAGCTCTCATTTGTAACCATGTTACAACCTTTATTGTTACAGTATTTTCTGTTTTCCTCAAAGATTAACTCAGCCGTATTTAAGTCTCTGGTTACATTAAAGAGCGATTGGGAACGGGTGACAGGAGCTGTTTTACCATCCCTGCAGCGGTTGGGTTCAAAATGTTCTTCCGCCAGCAGAGAGCTGCCTGCCTTAACCTGTTCATGCTCTCGGTCTTTCTGCTGGGGGACAGGGTCCATTTGTTTAACTAGAAGTAACCCATGCAATGTGGTTTTTGCAGGCGAAGCCTCAAAAAAAGTGAATAATCTAGCAGGGAAGCCTCTGTTGAAGATGCCTCAACAGGTGGCACGGAGCCTTTCAAAGTCGCTTTACTCCTTTGCTGTACAGCTGCTTCTGGTTCCTTCTGGTCTGCTGAGGAGGTCTCCTTCGCTTGTGGCGTCCCGACCGGGCTTCCTGCTGTGGAAAAGAAGGGCTGTGTGGGAACAGGCAGTGCCCTGCTCTGCTTAGTCCATAGACATGAAAAAAACATTTCTACATCTTCAGCTGTGTTTCCAACACAGCAGAAGTTACACACCTCACAAAAATTGCTGGAGTTATGTATTTAGACTTGCATACCACTGATTTTAAACTCTGGGGAGTACCTGGGTCATGCCTGGTTTTTTGTAGCTCAGTGGGCTTTACCATGTGAGCCAGAAACTTTCATACTCTCTGTAAGGAAAACACTCAAAATTCAAACAGAGTCACCCTTCTGTCCACGCACATGAAATGCCTCATTTCTCCACCCCAAGAATTAATTTGGTCCATCCAGAACTGAGCCAGAGCACAAGCCCTTCGAGTCCCCCAAAGCCTGGGCTTGAGGGAGATGCTGAGATACAGAGTGAATGCGGAAGTGTAAACACACCAGAACCTGCTCTCCCATAAGGACTTTTCACCTCTGACCGAGAAAGACCCAAGTTATTGTTTCCAGAAATGGAAAACTGTTTGGAGAAAGCAAGAAACCCTGTCAATCTTCATTCCCATTTGGAAACAAATTTGTTTGGCATTGAGGAAAGATGAAAACTGAAACAGAGCTAACTTCACTTGTGTTTTTGATTTGCAGCAAACAGATTAAAAGCAGAAAGGAATCGATACAATAATAAGAGCAATCCTCAGGAACACCTCCAAACCCCTGTGGCAGACCCCAGAAGTCTGATTAATCCAAGCAAACAGCCTGTGGATACACTCTCCCACCTCTATTTGTTTTGCACAATTTCATGTCACAACCAGGGTCCAGACTGCTCGAATAAGGCGTAACTGTCAACCTTACAGGATTTTCCATGTTCAAATCTAGCATCATATTCCTGCAGATACAGAGATTCTAGATCCAACCATGTGACACTTTTTTGGGGAAAAAAATGGTTGGGCAATAAAAGCATGTTTTATAAATTTCTTACAGCTCTACTCTATGGTTCAGTTTGAAATAAATTTGGATGAAAGAAATGTTTCAAAGCTGAAATGTGCAGGGTTTCTTACATTTTCAAAATAGAATGTTTCTATTTGCTTGCTTGAAACTAATTTTAGTTTGTCCATGTCTTTCCAGGGGAGCCTTTTGCAACCATGTTTCCTAGATCTTAGCAATAGAACAGGTCTTTCTTTCAGGCCCTGGTCTATTCACACTGAGATGTGCTTTTCTGCCTTCAGGCCTTCTAAAATATTATCCAATGGGGCAAAATGCTGCTCAACATGCATAAAGACCTTGCCTTTCACCTTTAGGTCAATTCCACCTCTACAGCCCAAAAAGTACAATTCTTCCATTGTTAAGCTTCGCCTGAGGAGTAAAGGCTGTCACCTCACAGCTGTGTAAAAACCCACAGCTTAAGCTTCAACTCGAGGAAGAAGCACACTGTTAGCATAAAAAAATAGGTCAGTCCATTTTCTGTAGAAAACATTCCTTCTGCAAATTTTTGGTCCCTCTCCAATCGCTTGCTAAAAGCTCATGACCATAGAATAAAGGCTAAGGTCAAATGTCCTGGGGCTATGAGACAATATCTCAGGATGCAGGTGTCCTTGGGCTCTGATTTAGGTTTCCATGTGTCTTATTTCATTTGCTTAATGATTTTCTAGGCACCTATGGCCATAGCATCTGGGCTGCTGCCACAAATTAAATGCAATCAGACATTAAATCAAACTGTCTACAGCAGGCTACAGAAACAGGCCTCCTCCTTCTGCTCCCACAATCAGGCATAAGTGACTCAGAAATGGTTCAAATTCATGCAAAGGCATTGCTGAGAGGATATATCTTGTGGTGCTCTTGGAAAGTTGGCAGAGTGACTGTGGATTACCAGGAAACCCACTCTCCTCAACTGGAATTCTTCCACCACGAGTAAGAGAGAAAATAGGGCTGGGAAATATCTCAAAATGCTTAAATATTCTACAGCCTCACTATATAGAGAATCTGCCCTTGGTCTCCCTTTTGGGCAAAATCTCAGGCATCATTTATGCAGCACAAGACCCAGAGGTTCAGACACAGAGAGTTTGGTGGTTTATGGCTTGTTATTAGATATTTATTCGCCCAGCATGACTACTTGAATTTGCAATAGCACATATTGAGGGAGATGCATACCTATCAGGACCCACTGCCCAGTGTGAGTGTTCGTGCCTGCACTTGTATTTGATCCTATTTGGGATTCTACATTCTGCATATTACTATTGGAGCTAGACACATACATGATCATTATCTGCCTGAGTGCTAACAGCTGGAATGTATAAATTGTCTGATATAAAGAAAGAATTACTAAGAACATTACCAAGTATAATGTAAATTCAGCCTTGTTTTAAGTTGTGAAAAAAATGTCATATCTAGCAGTGTGACAGTATGAAGTTGTGTCTTGAAACATCAGTGACAGTTTGCCAAAATAGCCAAAAATACCCAGATACTCATTCAGCTTAATCCCCTTCACCGTAAAAGAGTGAGGGAGAATCTCAGGGCATGTAAAAATCTGCCTGCATGTGCCCATCTGCTTGCAATAGCTTTGTATCGCAGCTTGTTTGGAAAATATTATTAGTTCTTCACATGGGAAGGAAAGGTCACTGTCCCTGAAGGACAAATTCCGCCTCTCTGTCCAACAGACTCCAGGAGTCATTGGTCACCCTTGGATGACAGCTCGGAATTGCAGGGCAGTGTTTGCTGCATTTATTTCCCAGAGTAATTCAGTGGGCGTGTGCGAGCGGAGGAGGGTGTCATGCATTTGGCCGAGTTCACGGTGTGAAAGAGGCAGTAGGCCACGGTCACCTCAAAAACACCGAGGGATATTTACAGAACAGAAAAAATAATCAGGAGCTGTTTACTGATTAAACTTGAAGCAAGCCCAGCCCTTCCAAAAGAGCAATCATCTGCTATTCATCACAGATTTCTGCAAGTCTGGATGCAAGAGCTATTGCAAAGCTCTGGAAGTCCTTCACGTTCAAAGTCACTTTCTGTTGTTAGTAATAATGATACAGAAGCCCTTAGAAACCTTGACTGAGTCTTGGTTTAGCTTCTGGACCGAGAAAAGAAAATCAAATACAGGCGATGAACAGAGATGAAACAACATCCTTTCTGCCAGGTAGCAAGTCAGTGGCACCGCTGGGAAGCGAACCCGGAGTTCCAGAGTTTCCATGGCCCCACTTACAGGGCCATGCAAAGCCTGTGACTGGAGCCTATATCTGGGTCAACTACATCTTCAACCAACAGTTAGAATTGAGGTTGAGTTGCAAACTTTATAGGCAAATAACTCTCTTGGGTGAAAAACCACTGAGGCTTCAAGTTCATTTGTATTTCATTGAAGGTGAGACCTTTTTCTTTCTTATTTTTAAATAGGATTCCTAAGAAAACAAGTTTATGCAATTGAATTGTCCCTCCCCACCAACTTTGAATCCTCTTGACCAATGTTGACCACATGTGGCAAAGGAGAACAGAGATATCTACCAGCTTTGTGAAGGCAGGCAGCTGGGTGAAGAGAGCTCAGTGGTATCTTCTGGCCCCAGTCAATACAATCATTTCACACCCAAAAGAGTGGAGTTCTCTCTTTGGTTACTGAGAGTGGGAAGAATATTTTTTAAAATTATCTGTGCAGCAGCACCAAGTCAGCAGTCTTCTGGAGCGTCAGGGCCTCTTCCTCATTGCATGGCACACATCTTCTGGACTGAGAATTGCCTTCACAGACATGGATAACAACTGGTGCCATCAGACAGTAACCATCAGCTCTCAGTGTTTGTGCTCATAACCCACTGAACACTTCAAATGCAGCAGCAGTGCCATGTTAAGGGCAAGAGGGAAAAGGCAACAAGTTTCACCAGCAGTAACCTTCCCTCTGGTTTGAAGATTGGAGTTTTCAGTGATGCCACAGCTTGAAGGGTTAAATCTATTTTCCACAACAGAAATGCAGATCACCATGATATTTTTTCCCCTTTTAGATAGTCATCTTCCATTAGGAAAAAGAAATCAATTGCCAAGAATTTTGTCTTGCTCCTAGCAAAGCTGCTGTGTAGGTGGAACTGTCACATATTAAAACTGCTTCCAATCATCAGCAAAACTCAAAAGGCAGCAACTTACTTTCTCTGCTTCACCCTCAGTTTAGGAGTGATTTTTCTAATACACTGATAGCTTTGCCTGGGAAACTGACTCACACCTTGAACGCAAGCAAGAAAGGAAAGGAAGATCAGCTTGGTACTGAGCATATAAGGACCCTTAGAGAGAAAATGAGGCAGAAATCCTTGGAAAAGGCACATCTGATGGAAGAGATCCTGTGCTTGACCGAAGTGCGCTCCTTAGCACTGGACTCAGAGAGAACATGAGGTAAAGGACTGGATCTCACCAGGAATGAATAATGCCGTGCACAGAATCTTCATCTAAGAGGCATCACTTCAGATATTACCCAGGTCATACAGTTACGCTCCATAGCCAGGAGAGTGCTTTGGATATTGAAATGCAGAATGAGCCATCAGGGGACATGGTTTTTAAACCAACTTGAACAACGACTCTGTGCGCATTTTGCAGCAAGTCATTTCATCTCTCGGTGCTTCTGTCTGTGTAGTGAGGACAATACTTATCATATGTACTGGGACACTGTAAAGCTTCATCTGCTGAAATTATTGTTGCTCTTTGTAACTACAGAGTGTTACGAGAAGAGATAATGGAAGCACAAGTGAATTTCACATTCGAGTGGTAGCCATTAAGCATTGCAAGTGTCCTCTGACTTTGAAGACATTATATCTCTTCAACTACAGTGAAAGATTAGCCTTCTAGGATTCACCTTGCATATAAACATAGACTATGCAGGCCTAATTTTTGGCCATATTTCCTCTAGTGTTGTTATTTACTCCAGAGAAAAAAGAGTATGTGAGTATTATTTGGACCTGCTTCCTAGTTTGAAATGTCTGCCTAAAAATACATGCTGCTCCCACTTTCCATCATTGGTAGCAACATTGCTAGCTGCCAGAAGTCAGGAACGTGCATCCAAAACCTTCTGAAAAGTTTCTTTGGAAGCCAGGTACAGTCTCAACTCCAATTATTTTTTCTTTATGGATGTTTGATTCCCTCTGTGTTGTCTGTGTAGGTACTTATGTGTCCCTTGCTGATGGTAAGATGCCCCACGTTAGCGAACCAGTGGTATAATCAGGTAATATCTTTTGTTATAAAAAAATGCCAGTCCTGTTTACACATGGGTAAATGCCAATGCAGTGTAAGGATTGTCACAGATCTGTGCAGGAGTTATTCTGTACACATGGACGGGCACAGGTTGCACACATGGCACACAGGCACAGCAACATCAGTGTATTGTGTTGCATACACAAACACCGACTGCACTTCATGCATACAGCAAGGCATGAAGCTTCCTCAAACTCACTGCATATTTTTTTGTAGAGCTGATCTCATGTGCCAAATGGACACAGATGGCTTCTGCCCAGGTGTCTACTCTGTTAAAACTGTGGGATGGACAAGGAAGACGTGTACCAGAAAATCTGGATATGGCAAGAGGTGCCAGGAGAGAGGACAGGGAAAATCCACATGAGAACCAGGAACTGAGCCCAGGCTCTCCCAACATTCAGCCAAGAGTTCATGCATTGCATTCTCTCTTGTAGCAAAAAGGACCACCCTCATCCAAAGGAACAAAGCCACTGGCTTTGTAGGTTCTCAACTAGGATGAATCATGGACCTTCCCTTTTTGGCACAGTTCAGGCACTGCGGTGGGGTTAGAAGGACCAGTTTGTCTTGCAGTTTCAGTTTGTGGATTAGTAGTGGGATTTTCAGGTCTAGGGTTGTCAGTCAATCTTGTCCCAGTGCTAAAAGTCAACAAAAAATAAACTCTTTGAAATGGAAAGCAGAATTTTGCAGGGAACTAGGCCTGTAAGAATTGTGACCAAAAAAAATGTCTTTTGTATTCATTAAAATTCAAATGCAGATAAATAACCAACAGCTCCAGTGAGGATTATGGAACTTCTGCATTTATGAGGAAGCAGAAATATTATAAATATTGAGATTGGCTATTTTCTACCTACATACCTTTTTTTTTTTTTCAGAAGAGTAATAACATTTGCTAGTCCAGCAATAATACAATGCATTTATGCAGAGGCTTTCATCCAGAGATCTCCAAGCACTTTACTAACATTGGTTGGATGAAGCTTCACAGAGCTCTTATAAAGCCAAATAATGAATTATTATTCCATTTAAAAATTGAGAAATGTTTGCACAAAAAGATCAAGGAATTTTTTCCACAGGCAAAGTCTGAGAACAGGGCAAAGCTGTGGCAGAGTGTGGGACCTGTGATTACAAAAATTATTCTCCACCTGAGGGACTTCACCAGTTTAAAGGTGTGGTTAGAGGGACAAAAGTTACTGCAATAACTGATGGTCTGAACTTTAAGTACATCAGTCTCTTCAAACTATCTGTCTATGTGCATACTGTAGGTTACAGTAAATGAGAGTAGCTTATTCTTACAGATCAGCATCAATATTGTATGAATTAAATACGATCTCAGAAGGGTAGATCAACTCAGAATTGTGTACTAAATACCTGTGTTGCCTCATGTATTCAGTTAGTTTAGGTATCTCTCCATAGCACTGAATTATGCCATGTAAATGTCACTTTTATGGATAAGGTCAATTTAAAATATGTTCCCAACAGGAGCAGCAGCAGCCACAACAACAAAAACAACCACCCAAAAGATGTTTTAAAGGTTGTCAAAGCTTCTCCTCTACAAGAGTTTTTAATGAAATAATTTCCACCTGCGCTAAAAAGAAATTCAGTCACAAAGATTACGTGAAGGAAAAGAAAAAGTGTCAAAATCAAAGCCAAAATAAATATAGACTGAGCAAAACATGCATTTTTATCATATTTTACCATTTTTAAAAGATAAGAAATAGCTAAATGTGGGACTGTTTCCTGCTTTCAAAAAGAAATTTCTTCCATTACCTCAAAATATAGGAGACTTTGGTTTCCCCTTGTCCGGACATAATCCTCAGAATATGTCTCCACCAGGATCACAAACTACCTCTGACAATTGGGAGGTTTTCTTTCTTAGATTCAGTTCTTTTTTGTATTTGTTTGGGTTCCCCCCCCTTTTACTTTTTGCTATCCTCATGACATGTCTTTAAGTCATCAAGATTACTGGGCTGGATAATCTCCAAGCAATTAATTGGCTAAACTGTGGCTAAGGTGATTAAGAAATTTTAATGGCAGAAGAGATGCTGATAATGAAGAAGATGATGATGATTTCACTTGTGGATTCCCAAATTTATTTTGCTTGTCCCCACCACTGGCCATTTTGATATAGTAGTTCTTGGCTCCACGTTGCAACCTGAGTATGTGCAGCAGGTGGCATTACACTGTCCTGGAAACATTCACATGCCACGTTGAAGTAGATTCCACATCACCATTAATGCCTGGGAACTTCTTATTTAATCCGCTGTCTTGTCTCTCACCCTCTAATTTGCATCAATCCCTTTCTTTCCACCTACACTGTAATACCTCTTTACATCAAGCTGAGTGTGTTGTTTTGTATAGTTTTGTTGTTGCTTTAGTGTTTGGTTTTTTGGGTTTTTTTGTTTGCTTGTTTGTTTTGTTTTTTTTTCCCCAGGAATCATGTTCCTAACCATGGAATATTGCTGGGATGGAGAAGGCAGGAGAGCAGAGGGCAGTGCTGGAGGCTTTTAGACAAACATAGCATCTCTTTGCGACTCAATTCATCCAGTAGCAAAGCCATCACTCCTTAAAATCCCCTTCAAGCAATTCTTTTTGGCAGCCTGAATCTACCTAATTCTCTCCCCAGATTCCCAGGCAGATCAGAATGCTCAAAGGGCTTCTTGTTTTGTTGTCCCTGGCGACCAGTACCTGCTATGCTGCTTTTCTACCGCTGGCCCTCGACTGATGGATCTGGCAGCATCCGAGGGGAAGGTTCATAGTCCAATGGATTAATGACGCTTTGACTCACTCGGTGTTGTTTGATGTGTTGTAGATATGCTCAGTCTGTGTCTCCTGTCTCTTTATCTTCCCAGTGCAGTTATGTTGACAGCTTCACCACTTCCCTCCTGAGCTGGCTTTACAGCACAAGGAGTTTCTCAGCAGGAATTTTTGCCTTTGTTTCCTGGATTGTCTCTGCCGTCCTTACAGCAATCCCTCCTCTTTATGTAAGAAAGGTGCTCATGAATGTGATAATCCACTTATAAAGGAAAGTGGTTAACTTACTCTTTAAAAAGAGAAAGGTTCAAATCAAAAACCTTGGTCTCAAAGCTTTAGGGGTGAAAAAAACTAAACTGCTGCTCAAAAAATCTGTATTCATCCTGACTTCTGATGCCAAAGACATCTCTCTCATGCAGATCCTTTGGTGTGCCTAAACACTGCCATGTGCCACAAGAGTGGAAATGGCTTCCTACCACCCGAGAGTCACATGGTAGAGAAATTCTCACTCAGAGCTGCCAGCCAGAGACTCTGCTTTCCACCAGCGTTTCTTATTGTGTATGGTCCTATCAAAATGTGCAGTCCAAGCTACAGCACAGTTCTGGGCTCTTTTCCCAAGCTTGTGAATGTGAGAGATGCTGGAGGTGTGAAGAAGGAAGTAGGAGCTTGAGGTATGTGAGTCTTGGCACATCTCTTGAGGACAACAGATGACCTCTAGAAAAGACTTAAACACAGAAAGAGAAAAAGAAAGAAGAATCTGGCTGTAGCAATGCTTGTAATCTAAACACATAATGGCTGCAGAGATAAATAAGCTGCGTTGCACTGGGGTCTTAATCCCCAGAACTCGATAGACTCTAAGAGGTTCCTTTTAGCCCTGGGATATTCTGTTCTTTCACTTAGTTTTAAGTGCAGCTCTCTTTATTCTTCCATTTAGTTGTTCAAGGTTTCCAGAAAAATGGCAGGATTTCTTACAAGGTATTCTAAAACTTGAAGAAGTTATAGCCTCGTGTATCTAGGTAAAATGCCAATAAGGAAAACTATTATTGGATGGAGAAGGAAATTCTAGACTTCAAAATTGTCCCACTGAAAAATTAAAATGTCTTTTTAAACTTTTCCTCCCTTTCCCAATTGAAATATAAATTAAAAAGCTGCCATGGTTTGAATAGTGACTTTTTGTGTGTGTGTATGACTAACTCAGATTTCATCCTACATGGAGTTCCTGAGTCACTGAGACCATTTTTGATGCTCCGGCAATAAGCTTCACTACCAAGAAAGTGGAACTACATAAAATCACAGAAAATAAATTTGAAAATAAGCGAGCTCAGGCAGTCACCTAGTCCACCCCTGCCCCAAGGCTTGATCAGCTACATCTAAATCTTTCTTGACAGATGTTTGTTTAGCCTGCACTTAGAAACCTCTGGTGGTTCCAATCTCACAACAATCTATTCCAGTCCTTAACTGTCCTTACTGTTGGATATTTTTCCTGTATGTCTAATCTAAAATAAACAATTATCTCTATTTTCTCACCTTTTTCGAGACATGAAAAATGTGCTTTCAGACAATGAGACCACACTTCCCAACTGTGAAAGTATTGTTCCCCAACTGGGCTGTATGGGCAGCAGGTCTGTCCTTTGAATTCAGACAGCTCTGTGTTTGTCATTGCATGTTCACACATTTTTCTTTACCATGCAGAAATCCCCTTCCATTTTTCTACTTCTCTGTATTTTCGCTCTCATCATGTCATATTGTTCCTTATCTGTATGTCCATTCTTCTCCATCTCTTTTGGTTTTGCCTGTTTGTAACACTTTCCTTCTCACCTCCCAGTACAGCAGGTGAGCGCCCAGTTAATGCAGCTGCAGCTCCATCAGTTGATGTTGTCGGCAGCTGAACTGGCATATCTGATGTCAAGGAAAGCTCTCCATTTTGTCCTACTGGCCTTTCTCTGAACTACTGATGTAAATATGTGGCAAAAACGTCCCTCATGCAGGCTGTTACTCTCAAATGAAAACATGACATGTCCATAAAATGTGATCTATGTGTAATCATCATACACATGCCTTCAGACAGGGGAGAGAAGTGACTTGCTAATTAAGTTTTACAATCCAGCGGTTGTGAGAAAGATAAAAACATGTCCCCGGTCAATCCATTACAAAGAGAACAGAACATCTGACCTTTTCATCCTGCCTTCCGTTTGCACTTGCTAGATCCATAACCTTTTCCAGCTGGAACGGAAAGTTCAATTAAGTTTTGTTGGCTCAGAAAACTGCCCATGTCCTGGAGAGTAGATTAGGCACTCAGGGGCTGCAATTATCCATCTGGTGCCACTTCAGCTATAATATCTATATATTTATATACATACTGCCATTGCTTGCAAGGATAAACATTGTGCTGAGTTGCTCAGAGGAGGGTCACAAGCCTTACTGCTGGGGACTCTTCTGATGCCCAAGATCCAAACCACCAGGGTCCATGCAGGGTAAATCCAATGTCAGTGAAGCTTCTGCCACTCACAGCCTCAAAGGGAAGGTGTCAAAGGGGAGAGGATTCATCACACACCACGCAACCTTTCAGGTTTCCATCTGTGTCAATCCACCTACTTATGGATCTGTGCTTCCTCACAATCCCAGAGAGGCATAAAAAACCTTTGGAAATAATTTAATCTCTGTTGAGAAAGAAATTTTATAAATACAGACACATGTATATATTATATAGTTAACACTTCTGAGGACAAAGTGCTTGGCCTTGGCAAATAATTCATGCAATTACATCAAAGATGAGGCACTGACAGCAACCAGCACATCAATCATGTAGCTGATCGATAATGCCTGCAGTATACGCAATCAAACCTAATCAGACTCACATAGCCTCGGGATGAGAGAACATCTGAGATCCTCATGACACACAGAGAGACTGTAGCTTCAAGGGCTCATCTGAAAGTTTGTTGAGCAGAATTTTCCCTTTGGGGCTGTTTTTACCCTGTTTGCAGATCTCCAACTCATTCTAAAAGGGGAGGAAACACATCGTAGATCATCACACCTAAGTTACAACAGAGTCCTTCAGAAAGGGGATGCAACATTCACATTTGTTCCTAGTAAAACACAGGGCCAGTGGGCATTGCAACTCATAACACAAGGGTCTGCCTTTACCAGAATTTTATTAAAAGATCAACATAAATTTTGCCTTATCCCCTGGGCACTAGGAAAGCTAGCAAATGAGCATGTGTTTATATTACAATACTACTATGGTGAAAGTTGCTAGTAGTTTAAGTCAGTATCATGAAAACATAGGTTGTCCTGCTCAAAATGACGGGAGAAGACTGCCTTACCTTATTATCCTCAACAAAGAAGGAATGCAGGGCTTCCTGCTTTGGGAGTTTGCAGATTTGGAAGATGTCATTTCTGATCTCCATCAGGAGTTTTTTCCCAGGGGTTGGTGAACACAGATTTTTCTCAAATTGTTGCCACAGTCATCAAGTCCTGCAGTTGCAGAAGACAGACAGACCTGCCTCCATTTGCACCAGTCTTAGGACACGGGAACACTCATCACGTATCCTGGACAGCAACCTGTTAAAGACCTCTGTTAGCATCAGAGAAACCATTTTACCTGGGCAATTTGGCTGCTCTGATGACCAACTCCCCGCTGTTAGAGGAAAATCTGTTTCTCTCAGCAGAAAAATAATTCTGAGACATGTCCAGAAATCATCTGTCCCTGATTTTCTCCCCTCCCCTTTCTTGCTCACTTGCATCTTTTCCCGGGGAAAT
This sequence comes from Limosa lapponica baueri, assembly GCA_002844005.1. NCBI lineage: Eukaryota > Metazoa > Chordata > Aves > Charadriiformes > Scolopacidae > Limosa > Limosa lapponica. The sequence continues at coordinate 87,563 of KZ506393.1, forward strand.
AAAGAGTCTGAGAGAGCTCTAGATTACAGGTTCACTGTGGCTACTCTGGGAACTGAGCAAACCTCTTTAAATCTACTCCAAAAGTTGCTTTTTCTATCCCACAGCCCTCTGATGACTACCCCCACCTTGATTCCAGCATCCCTCAGTATCTTCTTATTTTTTTCCTCCATACCCTTCCTACAACATGAAAAAAACTCATAAACTCCATCCTGAAATAATAAAGTCCTGGCTGCATCATGGGTCAGGAAGGGTGCAGGCATGGCTGTTTCTATTTCAGTGTCCTAGAGCAGGAGTCCAGGCTTGTGTCCCCATTGCCCATAGCCTGCTTGGTGTCCTGGCTGTCACCCAGACACATCCCTCTTTCCCCGGGGGGCTGGGAAGGATCCCACCCTGGCACAGCCCCATCTCCCTCTGCTTCACCACCAGAGTGGGCTGAGTCTGCAATTCTTCGGAAACCTCCTGCCTTTCCCCTGCCGGTTTCTGTGCTGTGCCTCATTAGCTGCTCAGCTCTCTTCAGCTGGGAGACAGGAATCTGGCAGGAAGGTGTAAACAGCCAGTTTAATTGGGTGTTTAGAACAAAAGAAGCAGTGGCAGTGCTGTCATTCTCGAGCTAGCTTACAAACAGGCAGTTTTGAAAATCATTTCCTCCCATCTGCACAGAGTTAAATCTCCCAACACATGCGAGCAAACGTCTCTCTGAACATGGGAGAAGCAAACAAACAAAAAGGTGCAGTTTCAGACCGTGAGACAGTGTTTCTGTCCTGGTTTATATCCTGTCCTGTGCAATCGTTTATCATCTGCCTTGACACACTGCAAGGTTGGGACTACTCTTCTTTTTCTCCTCACCTATCTTGTGCCTGTGCATGATGATGATACGCACCTCTCTGCCTTTCATCACCTTCCTCATAGTGACTTTCATGGCCTGGGCAGTCAACGGCAAGTGCCAAAATGTCCAGATGTGATAACAACAAACAGATCTGCAGCCACATCACATCAGGCCTGGGAATGGGGACACCTTTTCTGCTGCCCCTCATCATACAGACCCCTAAAATTATCAGTCCCCAGGAAAGAAAGCTAATCGCTTATTATTTTTGTTTCTGGTGGTCTGTACTTAAACTCTGTCTCTCTGAAAGGAAGAAGAAAAAAAAAAAACAACTTACTAAAAACTGTCCAGAGATGTCCTGCCTGCACCTATAAACGCAGATGTGGATTTATTTGTGTTGCTTAGAAACCTGCATCTGTGGCCTGTCTGGTCCCTTCATGTTTATTTAAAATCACATCTAATAGAAAAAGACACAGCCATAAGGCTCAAGAGTGAAAGTTTACCAAGGTCACTGGTTCTGCCACCTGAACTATTTCTCTGGTCTGTCCTTCCAAACCAAACAAACCATTTCCATACAAATTGGGTCCTGGTTACAAAACCACAGGATTTCAGCTCAGGTATCTCCACCCAAGGTTCGTCTCCTGGCCCAAGAAAGCAACCCTTGTGTGTGATGGGGGCAGCAGTATTTCAGGCTGACAGGAATCTTAGTTTCCCTAGAAGTGTCCCTTTCCCCACCCCCCTACTTGGCAGTTGTGTCCAAAGCAAAGGAATAAGCAGAAATAAGCAGATTTTAATGGTGATGCCAAATTTCCAGAAGTCCTGGACAAATAGCTACTGTGCGCGTGTGGATAAACTTGATGTGCCCTGGCACTGGGAGCATGATGTACCTGGAGCACATCAGATTTACTGTGTGAATTGTTCAGGTAAATCTGTGTCTGGCTGGACACTGGCTGCCTTCTCAGGCACCTGCAGGGCCTTCAAGTGCACACATGTGGTAGAACTGTTCCTGGCACATTTGAGATGCCCACATGATAACGTGTCCCTTTGCTGCTGCTGGAAATTTCCCCGTTGGATGCACAGACCTTGCTATCACCCTGTGGGGCATGATATGACAGAAGAAACAGATTTTTGTAGAGAAGAACTCACAAGCTTAATTTTTGCTTGTTCCTTTGTTCTTTGTTGGCATGTCTTGTTTTCTTACAAAATAAATGAGGAGAACATCCTATTCAATATATCAGAGATGTATCTTAGTCTAGAGAGTCTTTACATTTGCTTTAGGGGTTTGGTCCCTTCTTGGAGTAAAAATCTAAGAAGCTAATTCCTACACAAATGCTTCCTAGAAATGGATCCAGGCTTCCAGCCTCATGCTGACACCAAGGTTAAAAACCATCAAAGTCTAGGTCCAGATATGATTTCCAGCCCACTTTGACAGTGCCTTAATTTACATTTCAGCACAATACCAAAATCCTGACTGTCCTCTTTTCTTTTGTGGAAATAAAAACGATCTAGAACCAAAACTTGAAACCTAACAAATTCTGAATGTAATGGCTTCATAAATTTCAAACATGAGACAATTATGATTTACTGCTCTGCTTTTTTGTATAACCAAAGCCATAGATTTCTTCCACTTACTGGTTTCCGCATGAACCTCAATTGAGTTATGGTTTAAGCAGGGACATGCAGTCTTTAACACCAGTCTCAGGATGAGCAATCTAACCACATTCCCTGAAAAGGATTTTCCAGTGATTCATCACTTTCACTGGAAACCAGGTGACACCTTAATTCAGGTTTGAACTTCTCTAGCTCCGCTTCTGATTGAAGTTAGAGTTTCTATAGAAAGGCAGACAGAAAGTAAAGAAAAGGAAATAGCGTGTTGTCTCTCTGTCTTTTTGCATATCTCATTTCCCATCACAGGATGATAATGCAACAGCTGAAATGCTGAAATGAAAGGCAGTTTGAGGATCTATTTAGCATAGCCATAAGCAGAACACACAAGAAATTCATGAGTGATTCCGCTGACATTGCCTGCCTGAATCAGAGATTCACAGTATCCCATTTGAGAGGAAACAAACTTTCAGTGGGTTAGAACCACACCTCTGATATTTTTGAAGTTCACTGCCTATAAATAAGGCTTTTTTTAACTGAAAGTCTTGGCACACACAGCCACGAGGGCTTAGAGTGCTGTCTAATTTTTCAGCTTCCTGCACTGGGACTTGATTGTTTTCCATGGCCTTTTGTGCTCTTAGTTTATGAAAAATCAATACTTTAATATAGAAAACGAATCCCGCAGCTATCTATTTAGAGCAGTATTACCTCCAGCTCTGTTGCTCCTGCCATTCTGTTCACTGCACTTCAAGAAATGGGTGCATGTGTTAACCCAGTGGGATGGGATCCCCTCGCTCAGGCAGCGTAGGGTGCAGGATATGCATGGAAAGGCATCACATCACCTTCAGCAGGGAGTGTGGTCCCTCCTCTGAGCTTCAGCAACATGGATTTTGAATAATCAAAAGGGTGGAATTTGTACATGGACTGCTACAAAGTGCAATGTGGTGAACAAGGAATTTTCAGATTTAATAACCTTTTCCTTCCCTTTTCTGATTGGAAGGCAAAGAGCTATTAAAATAAAGGGGAGAAACACTTTATTGTATTGTTTCCAGTTCAAAAATACATAAAAAACCAACTGAAAACACAAAAAGAGATGGGTTGCAGAAAATAAGGCTGTCAGTATTTATTTTGACGTTCACGGGAGAAAAAACAGGTTTGAGTTGTCATTCATTTTCACTAAAAGAAAAGTGAAGATTCAAAAGAAAAGAGTTTGAAAATAACATATTCCAACTGATTCATTTCAGCTGTGTTTTGAGTTTGTTATCCTGAACAGCTTGGTTTGGGGTGAAAATCGTAACATATGTCATTTAGCATATAGTGATACGGCACAGC
>KZ506393.1:162315-177014 GCA_002844005.1 Limosa lapponica baueri
AAAAAAAAAAAGAACATATCAAAGTCACGATGTCTCCTGAGAAGTGATTTCCTTGTCAAGGTGTGTTTGTTTGATAGCACATCCAGAAGGTGAAAATGTAATGTGGTTTCACACTTTACTTTTTCAACCCATGTAAAAATCTGGCATTCACAAAAAACAGAGTTCTACAGCTTAACTATGCATTTTGTGAAGCTATTAGATACTTCATGGAAGAGAAAAATCCATCAAGGGCATTAAACCCAAAGATAACACCTCTGACTCAGGCAGTCCCTGAGCTGCTGATCACTGGAAGCTGAGAAAGCATAGGCGACAAATACTGCCACTTACTTGCCCTTTTTATATAATCTTTCCTAGTGGCAATTTTTGGCCACTATTGAACATATGATACTGGGCTAGGTGGACTTTTCCTTTCATCTAACAAAGCGCTTCTTTTATTTTTATGGAATGAAATGTGAAACACAGCTGGGAGAAGCCCAGTTAAGATGTTGCTTTCTAAAAATACCCTGTGTTTTGACTTGAACTTAAAAACCTTTCTGAAAAAGAGGGAGGAGAAGGCGAATGCTTGCACATCCTGTTTGACATCAGGGAACTTCCTTCAAGATTTGCACAAATAAAGAAATAAATTTTTTAAAACCCCCCAAAAAACCCCTGACAGGTTTCAAAGGTTTTATTTAACTTCATTGCAGTTATTTTCCGCAGCTCTGGTTAGGAGTAGCAATTATATTAATCCTTCTCCTCCAGGTTGTTAATCCTAGTAAAGCAACCTGTTGCTTGGAAGATTGTATGTTGTTAAGGAGCTCCCTGAGAACAATTATTCATGCTTGGGGAGTGCATTCCGAATGCACGCACTTTTCATTTAGGCTGAAATTCACCCCTAGGAAGGGGGGCTGTGCTCAAAGCCTAGGTATCACTTAATTCACGCTTAAACCCTCCAAATCAGAGGATAAAATGAAATCCAATGGAAAACTCTACTGATGTGGTTAGGAGACCTCAGCGCAGAAATCAGTGGGGCTTTGGGTGAGAAAAGGAAGATCACTGAAATTAAAATCACTTCTTCTGAATTTGATAGATCTGAGCCGGTGTGAGAGGTGGGAGGCAGAAGAAAGATGCTCACACAGTTATATGAGCTTGTATATTTATGCTCCAAACCTGAGTGCATAGTGTAAATCGGACAAGACAAGTAAATTGCACCCAACGAGCAGTGAAAGCAGGCAACAGCATTCATGCGGAATCTCAATTTACACCACAGCTGGGGTCCGGAGGAGCTTCACTAAGAAAGCAGGGGTCTGAATCGCAATCTGCTTTTTTTTTTTCCTCTCTTTTTTCTCCCAGTTATTCAGCATAGTAGGTATGCTCCAGTGAGACCGGCAGCACAGCACCAGGAGCCTGCGAACCAGTCACCCGGTGCCTGCAAAGAAGTGTCCCACATCTGAGGATGTGTTCCACATCCCGCTAATAGCCCAAGAAAGATTTGCATGAGCACCGTGCTCTGACATGGATTGCTGTCATTTCCATGTTAATACGCTGCTGTTCACCAGCCAGCAACCTTTGTCCTTGCAAAATGCTCCCATGGCTTTGTCACAGCAGAGTGGCTCAGGGGGTGAGCCAAGCAGACTTGCTGCCTAATGCTCGTGGTGATACGTTCCCTGACTTCTTCCTTTAAACCTATCAGGGAAAAATTCTAAATTTGCTCAAAGCATGTTTAAAACTGCTCATAACCTGGCTGTATCCCAGCTCCTTGCAGACCTTTCTACCACCTGCTTCCCAGGAGACGCGTGCTCTGCTGCTCCTCAGCTGAGGGAGGGATGCTGTGGGTATGGGGCCAGCGATGGGCTCATGGGACTGTGGGCAGTCACTGTGGGGTGGCCTACCTGCACACTAGGGCTGGGATTTGTCTCTTCTGACTTTCACCAGCTCCAGCGCGAGCGTCTTCAGCTGAGCTAGCTATCTAAACTCCCCGTATAGCTGGGAAAGAGAAATAAGCAATTCCGCGGCACAATTCATCTGACTTGTTTTAGACATCTGCCTTAAAAAGAGATGAATTGGACCCTAGAAGTGACAGTTTCTCTACCTTGATCATAAGGGGAGGCTCACCTACCTTCAGGGACGCAGACCTGTAAGCTCTAGATGTCCATACGCAGCCAGATAAATCCCAGAGTACATGCCTTGTACTGATGGAGCCCAGGGACCCTCCGCTCCGGGGTGTCGAGCGACACCCGTGGTTGTTCCTTCTCCTGAAACAAGATCTCAGCTGCCCTAAGAAGTGTGAGGTCCCAGCTCTGAGGCTCACAGTGCCTCATTTCTCTTGATCATGGTGGTTTGCTATGACAGATATTCCGATCTGTCTCTGTATAAATCTCTTCTGAAAAGCTGTCAGGCCATGTAAGAAAGAAAGATGGAGCTCCTTCTTGCGAAGTGCTGACAGGGTGCCACCACGTCCCAGCACAACAACAGGGCCCTGTGCACAAGCCAGGCACTTCTCTTTCCCTACAGAAATCTTGTCTCCTTGCTCAGCTTCTCCTGCCCCAGCTGAAGGGTGAAAAAAATTTTTGTTTTGTTCTTTTTTCTTTTTTGTCCATCAATAAAATGCAAAATTTTTTTCCTGGTTGTCTTCTTATCACATTGAAATCGATATTTGATTCAGTTCTGTCCTTGCCAGGTGTTTGTTTGTTTTCTCGTAACCCTGACTGCAAAGATATTGTTGTTCACAGACATGTTTCCAGGGGAGATTTTATTCAGTGGCAGCAGACATCTTCCCCTGGAAAGTATTGATGCAGATATTGAGTGCCAACTGGCCTCATGTGGTAGGAGGCATTTTAGCCCACTTCTTTACAACCTGCTCTTCGTAAGTGTCTCCAGCAAGCTCCACTCCCAGTTTCTGCTGCAGTTCTTCCCTGAAGCCTCGTCACCCACCGGTCCCAGTCTCCTTGATGCCGACCCAACATCGTGCACACTGACCCCTTTACCAAAGTTGTGTGACATCAGACAACATCCTCTTAAAGAAAGAAGTGGGAAACGCCCAAGGAGAGAGGAAATATTTTCAAACCTTCATTGGTAGAAGTACAATTTCTATACACACCTCTCTCCATACACTTCCGTGGTGCTCAGATGTCACCATGGGCATGAAGGCGTACGGGAAACGGTGAAATTGTTGAATCACAGTATTTGAGTGATGTTGACCACAAGGTTCACGAGTCACCTTCCTCCCATGGGCACCTGTGTGCATTCTCTAAGAGGGCTGAAATGTGTCATTTCTTGCAGGTGACTGTCTTCAAACTGGAGGAACTAGCCAACATCAGGCATTTTGGTCGTCAGTCGTGCAGCTCAGCTCCCTGCTGTTACCCATAGGCTGTGTGTGGCAAGCTGGGATGTATGTGCAATCAGAAACCTCCTCTACACACATGGGCATCTGCTTTTTGCTGCTTTACATGCTCTCTGCAGGCACACTGGCTTCAAAAACAAGCAAGGTCTATGGATGCCAGACACGTCCTGCTATACCTGCTGCAGCAACCAGGCAATTCTATAGGACATGTGTGTACATCAAACACACACACACAGTGGATACACAAAGAATGGAGGGACTCAAGTACCCTTACTGGTACACACACCCACATACAAATGCAGTGAGACACACTACGTGAGCAACCATGCTGTATTTATTTACTGGAAAATAGTCCTGTAAAGACCTAATCACATACAGGCAATCTCATCTCCACGTGCAGACATGCAGGCACAGACTCTTTCCCCTGGAATTTTGTGCTGTGCAGTCTTCAGGGGTGAGCGTACCTGGTCTGTCTCCCAGATCTATCACATTCCAGGACTTTATCCAGACCCCTTCAATGAGGTTTCAAATGTTTCTGTGCATGTTTCAATCAGTTCAGGCATGTCAGACAAGTAAGTGCTCTGGAGGTACCTGCAAATTACACCATCTGGCTGCCTCAGTGAGCCAGACAAGAGGCAGACAGCAGGGAAAGGGAGAATCCAGGCATTAAAGGAAGGAGGGGAACGTAAAACTAACCATTTGCAGAGGAGGAACACTTAGAAATCACTCCAAATAATCTTGCAGTAAAGGTTTACCCATTTCATTTTATTAATCAAATCTGAAAAGTGTGAAAGAATTTTCTTTGGCGTGAAGTCAGCCCACTGGAAGATCATTTCCAGCTAAACCTTCGTGCTTTGAGTAAAACCAGGAAATGTCCTGTGTGACAGAATCTGCAGATTCCTGGGTCTGGGCCTCTAGGGGTAAGAAATGGTTCATAATGGGATGCCAGTGGGTTCAGTATACCTGATATAAATAGATAACTCCACAGACAGATAACAGACCTGTTTAAAAAAGAATATAGATAAATGTTCATGCATGAATCTGCACGAGACAGTGTCATTTCCAGCCAAAGAAGAGGCTGGTCAGGCATTTTGTCTTGTGTATGGTATTTAAAGTTCTCATTGAAAACAGAACCCCTCACACCACTTTTGCAAGGTGGCTTTAAATAAGAACTGGAGGGGGGAAGCAGTAAAGCAGTATTTTCAGGGGAAATAAATTATTTTCTGACAAAGTAGACCTTTTCTTCCAGAAAGTTTAAAAGGTGTGGAAAAAAAAAAGTTTTCTACTAGAAAAATAAGAAAACCAGTTCAGCAGGTTCAGACTGGGTTCTCAGACTGGGATGGGTGGATAACCCTCTGGATGGGAGCAAGTGCTCAGAGGCAGGCTCAGGTTGGGGGACAGGAACAGCCAGTGACACAACTGTTTGTGTCACCATGACTCTGACTGTACCTATTCTGCAGGTAAATCAAAGATGCTCATCTGTTGTGATGTTGATCTGGCAATTTCCCTTAGCAGAAAGTTCCTAGTGAGAAAAACAAGGAGGGGGAATAAAAGTGTTTATTTGTTGAAAGCGAAGCATGTTTTTGTTGACACAACCTTCATTAAATGGCTCTCATTACTGCCGCAGTGTGAGCTGTTGGCACAAGCCTCTGCTCTGTCACTAAACCCTAATGCCATCTGGAAAAGGAAGAGAAGGGAAGGAGGGCAGGAGAGGAGCCTGAGCGTCGTCCCTCTTCCCACACCCCGTCCCCGAGCTTGTCCCCATCTGAAAGAGAGATGCTGTGCTGGGAGATGCCAGGAGCCCCGTGGCTGAGCTATAAATCTCACTCAGTCAGAGAGGAAGATTTATACTCACAGCTTGGAAACAACGCCCGTAGCGTACACACACATGCACACACACTTACACGCACACACATTCCCACCCGGCAAAATCCAGCAGCTTTGCCAGAACTAAGACTGAAGACAAGGTGCAGTCCCGAGAACAGCTAAATTGCTTTCATGACTTTCCAGCAGCGTTTGGAAGACAAATTGGGGGCTTGTGTTTTAAATGTATCCCCAATTTGCATTTTGATTGGCTAACAGGCCATGCAAATTCCACGGTAAAGTACTGATCTGTCAAAGGCATCTGACAGTTTTCAACAATTGCTGAAATGGCTTTAAAACAGACCTGTGAGAGCTGGGGAGAGAAAAAAAAATATCAAAACCCCTCTGCCTGATGAGTGAGTTCTTTCATCTGCTAAAAGCTCTCCAAGCCCACAAGCCTGAGGCTGACTTTAAATAGAGTCAATGGAGAAATATCTTCTAGACAGGGGAATGATGAAGCCCTCCAATAGTTTCTCTCCCTTTAATTTGCACTTTCTCTCTCTCACATATGTATTTGCCTTTCCTCTCTTCCTCCCTCCAGAAAAAGTCCTATCCAGGCTGGTGCTGGGTACCCTCACTTCTTATGGAAGTCAGAGGTGGCTGCCATTCAGCATCTCATGGGGTTGAACTTTAGGACAGTCCTGCAGCCACAGGGTTATGGGATCTTCTCCAGTTGTGAATGACCTTGAGGCTTTACAGTAATTTTATCACACGGTAAAGGGAATTTTTCAGTTTACGGTATCTCTAAATGAGTCACAAGGAATTTTGCCACTGGGTTGATGATCAGACACAACCTGGTTCTGGATTCAACCATGAGACAAAATATTTCCTAAGGACAAGGACATGCCATGAGAAGGCATTAAACTGCCCTGAAATACCACGTGGCTGTGTGAGATGAAACCACTTGCTTGCTCCCACAGCTGGCCACTGCACAAGCACTTTAGCCAGAGCAAAAGAGGCTCTGACATGCAGTGGCAAAGGGCCCATAAGGACCTTTTGCAGTTTGTTGGAATATTTTTGAGAGATATAAGGCAGCAGAAAGAGCCTAGATTTTTGAGGGTCATACAGCTGTGTTGGGCTATCTGTCTGTGAATGTTTTTGTAAGTTCTAAAAAGGTTCAGATCCTGAAGCAAGTCACAGAACTGAAATTTCAAGTCCTCTGCAAAGTCAAAATGAATAAAATAAATATATAAACCAAATCTCTTTTGGTCAAATGAAACTTTGTCTTTTGGTAGGCTATAAACCTTTTTCTTTCATTTTGTCATGTATTGACAAAGCAAACAAAAAGCCTTTCGATCCCGTAATTTGCTAAGCTACAAAATGAGAAAGGCATTGCAAACTGTCATTTTCCACATTGCACAGGAGATATCCTTTGGACGGTTCCTATCACCACCACCCCCCTTCCAAATTTTTAAGAAAAGAATGGCCCTATCTCCATCTAAAAAAGTTTTCAATGAATTTTCAGTTTGGGTTGAGAGAGTCCTGAGACACTCACATCAAACAGAACCTAAGAAGTGTTTAGAAGAATGATGGATACTGGAAACTGCAGTTTCAGGCTACCAAGACTTCAAACTCTTTCTGACTCCAGAGATTTAAAGATCTCACCCACTCCTTTTCTGTGTGAAAGGAGTCGGCTCATCTTTGGGTCCCTTGTTATGGATCAGCCCGCTGACCTCTGCAGAGCCCTCAGGCCATTTCCACGCACAGTGACATAATAGTGATGGATAAGAATCATTTACCATTTTGGGGGAGAGCAAAAACAATGTTTCCCAGGCCAAACTGTGGAGCCCGGCTCTGCACCAACCTGCCCCCGTTCCCAGAGCAGTGCGCAGCTTCTCAGCCCCACAGCACATTCCTCTCCCTGCCCTAGAGCTCAGCTCTGATACCCCAGCAGCTCCTATACTTTTGACCTCACAAGCCTTGCACAATCTGCCTATGAGCCTGTTCCTCCTTCTGCTTCATCTCTGTGCTGCAGCATCAGCCTTAGGCGAGCTCAGCTGTGAAGAAATGACTACGCCTTGAGGCTGCAAAGCTTTTGAGATACGCATGCAGGCTCTACCAGCTCCAACAGGCACTTTTGCCTACTTGCTCCACTTTTCTTGCTCTTCCTGGTTTCAGGTGTGATGCATTCCTTCTGTATGGTTCTTAGGACACATCCTGCTGGATGCTTCTATCTGTCATAAGGTATATGTAAAATCATTGTAACATGGTGGGATGAGGAAAGAAGGTTGGCACTGAACTAGTGTGGGCTGGGAGAAATCAGTGGTACCTTTGAAATAGCCATGTTGAGAAAAAAATAAGGTAATGTGTTTAGGAAGCGTGAGTGTGAATTACAAGGCTGCGAGAGCAACACATTGTTTGTAGCATGGTGTGGTTCCCAAGTACTTCAGGACTTGAGACCTGTTTGGCCCATGGGGATGGTGAATGTTCCCTCCATGCTTGTTCCAGGTGAGATGATCCCACCAGGATAAGGAGACAACTGAGTCTGGTGTAGAGGTACAGAAGAGGAAGAGCTGCAGTCAAGAGGCTCCAGCCCAGAGTTAATATTCCTGAGTGTCTGATTCTGACCCAGCTCTGCACGATGATGTATGGCTTTCCCAGCTTGCATTAGCCCTGCATTAGCAATGACTGATGAATCTCTGCACCACTTGTCTTTGCATGTTCTGGATGAGGCCTCAGCAAATTACCTCAATCATCTGCTTCTCCTCCACACAGCCCTGGCCTCACTGCATCTCTCCAGTCACCTCTTCCACCCTTCTGTTCAACATACAGTCCCCAGCCTTAACTCACAGGTTCCTTCCTCCAGTATTCTCTCCCTATTTAACCCAAGCACATTAGTGACTTGGTCATCTATTTAATCCTTAGCTAAGGTCATTGGATTTGTATCCTTAAGAGAGGAAAGAGCATACAAGGTATTTTTTCTGGCCACTTTCCCTCCTTCCCCAGGCCTTCCTCCAGGAGGATTTCCCTTTGGCCTGAGCTAATCAGATGATCCAGTGCAGTGAGTGGGGAGAGCTGCTTCAGGACAAAGTTCAAGCCTTTTTCTCCTTGATGGGTTCTTTGTGACAGTTCCCATTCAGCCTTTAGCAGCAGGTATTTAGTTATTAATTTCCCACCTCCATCAGGTGGATGGTGCACAGGGATGGCTGGTCTTGGGGCTCAGAAGCTTTCCATTTGGGAACAATTTTTTTTTTAAGGTGTTCCCCTTGGCACAAACTGGACATTTGGGTGGATTAAACACAAGATGAGGAGGAGGTTGGAAGGAGAGGACAATGTGACTCCTATGTGCAACTCAGCAATTAGAACTGGATTGCTCTTTTCTTGTTCTTGTGCCATTCTCCCCTTGTGCCTTGTAATGGTCATTGGTAGCAATTTGTGTCATTCCGTCCTGGGCTCTGAGATTCTGCAAATCCATTCATTACGGCCCCCAGGAACAAATCCCATCAAATCACCAGTTTATAAACTGCATTTCAGATATGTTACATGAGCACTGATTGCAAATCTGAAGACATTTCCATTTTGCCTGAGGCCAAGATTTTTAATTTAAAAAAAAAAATCCCGTCAGGGTCTGTGCAAAGGCTCTTTAGATATTCCAACCAGCACAGTTTATTTAAAAATTCAATACGGCAATTTTCATGGCAGCAAGGAAAAAGAAGTAGTACTGGTGTCTGCACACCCATTCAGGAGGAAGAAGCAGAGAGGATCTCCTCTCCCAAACCCACACAGACTATGCTGCTACTTCATTTTAGCTACCAACAGCCTACAACCCAAAAAATGAGGTACACTATCTGCTCAATAATTACATTTTCTCCAAGAGTGGAACAAGGATTAGGAAGTGGGGCACAGAAATGGCCTTTTTAGAATAATCTTCTTTCCAGAAGTCCCATGAGATAACACAGAGGAAATATAAATGGTCACACCTATTTCAGAACTTTGTGAGGCTGGAGACAATGGTTAGAGGAAGAGAGTGGTTAGCTTTGCATAGACATAGCCATGGGAAGTGGACAGAAGGTAAGCAGGATGCATATCAAAAGTGGTCTTCTCTGCTTTCTATGAACCATAAGGGGCTCCTTGGGAAGCAGAGACAAAACTGAATTGCTGTCCTTAGACCAGAGGCGAAAAAATATCCCTGGCTGCTCTAGACCATGTAGCAAAGGTATTTTCTGCTACCTTATGGCCACTGCTATCTGTTCCTCAGCCAGCCATAGACAATATCCAAGACATCCCCTTGCCCTGGCATGGCATCAGGATGCACCCAAGCCCAGTCTGTGGAAGTTTGGGAGGTTCCTATCCCATCAAGGAAAGAAGTAGCCAGAAATTAATGGTGCTTGCAGTGCAGGGAATGCAAAGATACCTCTGTCACCCATCCCTCCTCTCGAGACCTTGGCCCAAACACCCACCCCACCAGAGGAGCAGAGACACCTGCGTGGCTTCCCCTATGTTAAGTATTCAGGTCTCAGCCCACTGGCAGAGGAACTGGAGGACTTTCTGAGCCTGCTGCTAACGAGATCATTAAGACAAACACAGCGATTACTTGAACCTTTCCAGTCAGAAGGATGAGGTGGGCTTTTAATTAAGGTAATTATACTCAGCTGGAAAGGCTATTTGCAAAGGCATTTAAAGTCTCTAGGAAGGTGCTGTGCTGACAAGCTGGGTTTAAAGATAGTAATACTGATAGAGTATGTGAAACCTGCTGCCTGTGTGGACCACTGGACTTGAGCTACCAACATTACTAGTGTCTTGCTTGAGAAACCAGATGCTACGTACAAGAGGTAGGCAATGCTTTGCCAATGGCAATGTCAAGGATGAGTTTGTGCTGAAGTGTGTCCATTATGGAGAGGACACTGCTCTCTCAGCTTGGGGGAGTTTTCAGAGTGTCAGCGCTTTTTTTCTCTCCGAAAGAGGACAAAGACTTCTAACTTCAGAAATGTTCCCAGGTCAGTAATTTGTGAGGGGAGGCCAGTATCTGTGTCAGGTCAGCTGGCATTTTGTGTTTGTAATTGAGTGTTTTGTGTTTGTGGTTTTGTGTTTGTGGTTTTTTTTTTTTCCTTAAACTCTTTTAGCGCAGTGAATTACAATTTCTATATTGAAAGCCATTGCAACTTGAAATTGGAAACTTTGCACTTTGACAGTGTCACACTTCTGATAATACAAAACTTTTATGAATTGTAGAAGATGGGTCAGAACTGACCCTGGCCTGCAAGAAGCTGGGATTTTGACAGCTCAATGTTTCCCTGTATAAGTCCCAGTGGAAAATTTCTAATTGGCTCTGCTAGTGTCCATTTTACTCCCTTTTCTCACTTTTTCTGATGAAAAGCCATTCACAAACCTTCCACCCCTTGTTAGAGACCTGTCCTTCTCCTCCTTTGTAACAGCTTTGCTGAGTATTGGGGACCCACAGTAAGGACATCTCATTGTTTCCTTATCCTCTGCAAGAAAGACATAGCAGATCAATGTGACTTACACTTCACCCTTTCCCATTCAATGCTGCTTCTCATTTTGTTCTGCTTTTAATATCATCTTTATTGCAAGTCTGTTCTAATGCTGCCTGTTTATTTATGGCTATTACCGAGATGATGCTTTAATTGTCGGATCAGCGCCTCCAGTCCATCAGCAAAGGAGCAGGCAGCTCTTTATAAACATCATTTTTTATTTAGCTATGCCACATGCACACACAACACACACACAATTAGGAACAACAATGGTGTTATTCCCAATGAACCCTTGTGCAGTTCTTTGTAATTTTACCCTGTCTTGAAAAGGACAGCCTCTGAGTCTGTTTACTGTTCTTTCTGTACTGAGCATTTTGCCTTGTAGATCTGGAAAAAGGAAATTTAATTAGAGTAGTATTCAGGATGGTTTTTTATATATATTTTCTACCAATTAGCATTTCATTAAGGCAGTTAAATTGCATTTGCCAGAGACAGACACAACCCATTGCAGAGTATTATTTTAAGATCTCATTTCTTTTTTCTCATCTTGCAAGCTGAAAATGAAATCAGGTAGTGATTGATTAATTATTAATTCATTACTGGTGATTGGGTTAGGTTAGAGCTGGTCAGAAGTGTGAGAGAGAGAGAGGAGGGAAAGTGCTAAGACACAATCTTGTTTTATTTCTTTGGAAAACTTTGCAGGAGCTACCTGAGATGGACAGACTCATTCTAAGTCTAAGCAGAGACACTGGGCTCCCCTGGATGCCTGGCACTACCTGCTTCTCAGTATTTCCTCACCCTGACCTCCCTGCAGGACGGAGATGGCAGACAAGGAGTAGTAATATCCCATCAGTATCGATTCTAAAAACTTTTGGGCAAGAACCATCTTATCCCTTGGTTAATCCCCTTCTTTCTCGTGATGGAACCAGTCAGTGGGATGGGTGGTTGCTGTTCTTTCTGGAGGGCTGATGAAACGGGACACGTGCCCACATGTGGCACCCTCCTGCTGGCTGACACCAGTTCTCCATGCTGCACCTCTGCCTTCCTCCGGAGGAGGGTTAAGCTCTGCTCTCCCTTTCATTTCTACTTGCTCTGAAGGCTCCTCTCCATCTCTCCCTCTGTTTGCAGTGTGGCTTTGTCTCCCTTCATTGCTCTCAAGGTCACGATTGATCAGACTGTGAGTACTTTACAGCTGCAGCCTTGGATGGGCAGAAAGAGAAATTGATTGCAGTCAATTCAGCAGCAGATTGAACTGTATTGACTTGTCCCCTATTCATGCAGACGTGGAGCTTTGCTACCTTTTAATTACCATAGCTATCCCTTCTCAGCATCAATGGAATGGTGGGATGTGCTGATGGGGGTGTATGGGGGATCATATGGCCTTCAGGAAAGTCTTTGGGTGTGTGTAGGGATTTTTTTTTTTTCTGACCAGTCAGGACCATGTGAGATAGGAGGACTGGTGCTGGTTGTCTGGTGAGGAGTCCTGGGCATAAAATTTTCTTTCCTCTGTTTACAGTGACTCCTCCTGGAGGAGCCTCTGTCACTGGAAGTGATTTATTTTCCATAGTGGAAGCCAGCCATTTTCAAGAGAGTGGCACTCTGCTGGAGAAGGGGCAGCCACAGGTGACAGAAGGGCACTGCTCCTTTGAACCGGACACATCTGGCAAGAGAGGCAGAGGTTCATCTGGCAGAAGTCACACTGTGTGAAACATTGCTCCTTTCCTCTCTCTGTCTTTGAGCACACAGAGGAGGGGACGTGCTGTTGCAGGCTTTCTTTAATAGCTGGCTAAGCCAGTCTCCTTTTTAGCAAAGTCCTTTGCTCAAATTCTGACTTCTCTTGTTGAGGAGGAAGAGTTGTTTTTCTGGTTCATGCTTACATCTAGGGATCGGGAGAGACCAAGATGTGTTCAAATGACCCCTGTGGAAAACAAGATGTACATGATTGATTTCCATGGAGCTGCTCAGGCTTCTCACGCTGGATTCTGCTTCTGGCTCTGTCTGTGGGCTTGCAGGCTTCATCGGTGCTAGCACAGTAATTCGTTGCTATCATAGAAAGTGCAGTTGGCGTTTTTGAAAGGTGCAGGATTGGCAGCTTTAGAAGACTGAAATCCTCTGTTCATCTACTGAATTGATGCCAGTAGTACCAGCACTAGGAGTGAGAGAGGAACAGTGATTCCAGCAGGGCTAGTGAATAACAGCTTTTTTAGCAAATTTAAAAGTTAAAAAAAAAACCAAACCAGAACAACAAAATTACTTCCATTTAGGGTCAGAGAAAGTATTGTGTTTTGGGGTTTCTTTACCATTAAAAGTATTCTGGGTAAGACAACAACATTAAAGGAAACTTCAAAAGAAAGTAATTTTCAAAATAGAGCTAAAATCAACATTTTAAAGACAAAGTTAGGGAAAAATTAACTTTTTCCTCTTGCTTCCCTTTTTTGCTGTTCTGTCTTCCTACAAAGAGATCAGGAATTCTGTGCAGTGTTCTGATGTGACCAAATACACCGTTTTAGCCTCCTGCCTGGGACTTATGTCCAGCACGCTTCTCCCTAGGACCACTTAAGCCTAGGCCTGACAGTCTCTGTAAGGATGCTAATGCCAGTCCGGGTTTGTGCGCTACATGTCCAGTCACTGGAACCTGGGCTAAGACAAACAATTCATTTTGCATGAACTATTAAAACGCCATCAGGTTACAAACACAGGCCACAGCTCCCCTTAGAACCCAGACCGATGACCTGTAGGACACTCTCCTAGACCTCTCCATATAACGTGGGGTACTTTTCTTGGCTGACTGGGTAGGCAATGGTGTAGGGATCCTGACTTAGGCTCAGATGAAAGAAGTGAAGGGACTTCACCTTTTCAGTTACCTGCCAAGGATAATAATCTTTTATTTTAACCTTGCAGCAGATAAATGTATGGAGATGAGATGTTCAATATGTGTATGTGTGACTATGGTTTTAGCCCCTGCTTCCCAAAAAATCTTTGTGTGGAATTCATCCCTTGTCTTGACAAAATAAAATGGGCTCAGCCCTGTACTCCAGCTTCCTGGTGGAGAGATGGGGTTGTTGTTGTTAACAGACCAAGGGTGTCCATTGACTGCCACAATCCAAACTGAAAGCTAACACAGAGACCAGCTTTATAGTATAAAGCCCTTCCTCCTGTCCTGGTAGAGGGATCCTTCCTCTTTTCTTTGCAGTATCCCAAAGGGGAGAAGTGAATTCCAGCAGTTTACAACTCCCAGGGAGAGAATGTACTCTGATAATCTCCCCTAGTTTCTAGCTGTTAAAATAAATTCTTCCCATGTTAGTAAGACTCCCCCGAGGCCTCGGGAGAACAGGTGCTCACTTGACCTGAGTGTCACCTGCACCTCATATATCACATCAGCCTCGGGGGGGAGAAAAATGCAGCCAAAGCTTCTCTCCCCACACCCACCCCGGGGAGGCCTGGCTCAGCACAACCACAGATGGATACCTGTGTGTGCGCTAAGAACCGAACAGGACGCCCCTCGAGAGAGACGGGATTTGCTTATGGTGCTACTGAGCCAGCCTGTCTGCTGCCATCCCTCCAGTGATGAATGGTTCCTTGGAAGGCTCAGAAGGAAACATGCAAAGCTGCTGTTTGTCCATTGCAATTTTCGAGGTGAGGTATCCAGACCAAATGTCCTTCTACCAGGTGGTCATCCACTGACTTCTTGAAGAACGCCTCTAGATTATTATGGCTTTACATTGCATAGCTAGTACTGCTGGTCTTGGTCATGGAGATGAACAATTTTCTCTGATTTTGGTGTATGAGCATTTTCTTGTGCAACTCTCGTAAGGGGAAGGAAGTCAAATAAAAACTTTCTTCAGGGAGTATGTTCCTTCCTGCTGTAGGAAGTCCTAACTCATGTAGTAACAACAACTCTTCCCTTCTCCTCTCCCACAGCAACCTTAAGGTGAAAAGTGTCACTTGAAATAGCTTGAATGATGATGTGTCCAGAGAAAGACAACTCAGCTAGGGAAGTCCAGGCCTGAATATGTGATTCTAGAGGTGGCGGGTGGAATGTTATGAAAGCAATGGGCCATGTCCTCTGTACATGTGGTGCT
>KZ506393.1:207537-222146 GCA_002844005.1 Limosa lapponica baueri
CTGTATCCTCAGGGATACAGGCACCAAAAGGAAAGCAAAGACTTTCAGAACTGGGAGATGTGTGGCCAAAGAGGGACCAGCAGATTCCTCCTCTTTGCTATGACAGGACCTCAAACCCATGCGTCTCACACTTGATTCATCTGGATGAGTTTGTACACAGGGACTTCTAGCACTCGAGTAAAATCAGATGTGAATATGCATATTCAATCAGACAGGGGTTACGGGTGCTCTCTGCGCAATGGGCATTGCACGCTGGCAGGGATTAGACCGCCATCTGCTAGGTACAATGCACATCACAGGGATGGT
This sequence comes from Limosa lapponica baueri, assembly GCA_002844005.1. Taxonomy (NCBI): domain Eukaryota; kingdom Metazoa; phylum Chordata; class Aves; order Charadriiformes; family Scolopacidae; genus Limosa; species Limosa lapponica. Next base: position 207,844 of record KZ506393.1, read on the forward strand.
ACCTGAATACGGGATGCTGCTGGAACTCCTGCTGGCTTCCTCAAGTCCTGCAGAATAACATTTTTGTCACTGGAGCCTCTGCTGTGTGGTTAATGGACAAATCTGGACAGGGCATGTGGATTTTGGGAGGAGAGGCATTTAATGGTCAGATAGGAGAAGCGGCTGAAGGATTGGTACTTTGGGCTGATACCTGTACCTCCCTGAGGAATACAGGCCAAACACACAACAGCTGGTGGGGGGAAAGTGTGTTGATGCTGTGGGAACAAAGATGTTGTCTAACCTGCAATCCAGGCAGGAGGAGGGAGAAAACGTAAATTAGCAGGGAGAGACATAAATTAGCAGAAAGGTTTCTTGAATTGCTTTTGTCCAAGAATATTATACCAAGAATAAAATGTCCAAGAATAGCTGTCTGTCATTGTAAACAGTCACATTAGACATGATAGATAACTTCAGGCTATGTCTTCATGAGCACAGTAGACTCTTAATACCCTTCTTTCTTTGGAAACTCCTTCCAAACACCTTTGATTTCACAGGGATAAGCCAGCAAGCTGTATTCCTGTTCTGCATTTGATTTACCACTCACAGAAAATTAATCTATCTAGCTATTTATTATCTAATTCCACGGCTGCAGTTGAGGAAAGTCTGTTTATTCCTTTTCCACAGCAGTGTCTCTTTCTCCGGCAGCTCTGACTAGCTGCTAGGTGCCCTGGGGAATGTCGAAGCAGAATTAATTAATCATGACCAGTGATGGAGGTGTTTTTCAGATTTGGATTTGGCCAGCTGATTTCACAGGATCTTTCTGGGAGTCAGGCTGTTGAAGAAACAAATGTGACGCCTGCTCTGGATTGCTTTCAGACAGAGTCACTCTGGGAGGCTGCAGAGGCACGTGGGATCTATCGAGCAGTGGGGAAAAATCCAGCAGAAGTCAGCTGCGTGTATGCTGGTGGAGGGGACTGCTCACTCCCTTTGGTAGGACACTGTGCCAATGAAACTAAAAACTACAGTTTAGCCTGTCCTGTCCTGTTCCCAGCCTGCAAAGGTGTGAATCTTTCATTATTCACAAGAAAATCTTCTGGGCATTCATTCTGAACGTCCCCTTTGGAACAGGAGGAGTTGTGATGGTGCCTGGCACACGCCAAACTGGAAGTCACCCCTTCAGCATGCCCACGAGTGGTGGCAACACTGGCCAACTGCACAGGCTGTGCTAAAGCAGCAGTGTTTGTTTTACAAATAGCTCTGAATTCTTCCAGACCCTCTTCCCTTCCTTTGTAGAGCCCAGTAGAGCATGTGCTGTTCTTCCTGGTCAGTGATTTCCTCCTGGCAATGGAGAAAGGTCAAGTGTCCACGCCAATTCTTTTTGATCTGTCAGGAGCCTTCAAATCCTCTGGCAATGAAGGGCTAATGATTTGCAGTGTCTGGCATGGATGGGCAATCTCTCCCTGCAGGAGCATTCCTCCTTTCCAAAGAGACTCCACAGTATGGCTTGGAGTAACGAAGCATTTCCCTCAAGGACTCTTCCAGGGGGTAATTCAGTGCTCAGTTGTGCTGTTCCTGGCAGAGGGATGGGGCTACAACAGTACAGATGTGCTGATGACAAGGGATAAGATCAACTTTCAAGTAAATAATCCAGAGTTTTCAAAATTTATCATCCTCTGACATCTTTTCCTGCCTTCAACTTGTTCTGTTGTTGCCTAACACGGAAACAAATGGAGGCACTTTGCTCCTTTCCCCCCCCAGAGATGGGGCCATGTGTACAGCAACCTTGTCCAGGATGGAGCCCTTTGTGGGTCAGGGAGGTGGAAACGTCAGCCTTCCATGGAAGTCTCAGACTAGAGTGGTCCTGGCTATTAACAAAGAACTGTAATCTGCAGTGACAGGGCAGCTGGAGCAATGGTGGATAACCAGGCACATCTGCGTGCAGGGGTGCACTCGGAGCAGCTGTGTGTGGGAATTCAGATTTCAAACTGCCACGCCGGGTGGTAGAGGCATGTCCCTTTAAGATGAAAACCAGAGAGAAAGTCCGTGTCCTGTCCCCCCCCCCGCCCCTTTTTAAAATAAACCTCCGAAGATTGGGGATGCTTCTCCTTTTTATTCCCATTGCACAAAACACCATGTTCATCCCTGTGAAGCCCAGGTGGTGGTGGGGACTAAGCCTTCTCTCGGAGGGGTGCTGGCAGCCTTGCGATGGGACGGAGCAGCCCTTATCACCTCTTTTACACTTTGTTTTAGCCTGACGGAAGGGAGGGGAAGGGACAGGAGCGTGGTCACACATGGCCATGCTCTGCCTCCTGCTCCATCCACCATCACTCAGGGTTTTGTATTCTGGCCCTGCCTTTGTAGATGTTGTTCTCCGCGCGTTCACAGGGCATGGACTCTCCGTCCTCTCGCCGTTCAGCCCCGCAAACAGGCACGGGCAGCGCAGACCTGGCTGCTGAGACCCGCTGCCCTCCATCTCTTATTGAGCTGCAGTGAATGCACTGGAGCCGTTGGGGACATTTTCATCCATGAAATGAAGAATCAATCGAGTTGCCTCATTACAAGCTCTGCTCCGCACTGCCGGGTTCTCCTTCCCTTTTGCCACTTGCTCTGCCCTTTTTTTCAACCTACTTTTACCACCGCCTACACAGACTTGATGGCGCAAATTCACGGGTAGCAGTTCCCCTCTACTATGCACAGAGCAGCAAAAATACAGTTTAAAAGAAGAAAAAAAAAAAAATTCAGGTAGACTTCCAAGAAGGAGGGGGAATATATCTTTCAAAAGTACATAAGTGGTTTGGAAGCCAAAGGCCCCAGGAGGTCAATGGTATTCAGACTTTTAAATCTCTGTTGCTCATGAAAACATTACATGCAAATTCCAGCCTGGCAAATCTTCATTTTCTTTTTTTCTCTATTTTTTTTTTTTTTTTAACAAGCAGAGAGGTTGGTTTTCTGATGTGCAGAGGGGAGCGGAGCTGTGCTATGCAGTCATTGAGCTGACAGAGCTGCTTGGAAAATGGACGTGCTATTTCCTTGGGAAGTTCTCACCTTTTGATTTGTGGTTGGTTTTTTTAAGCTCCAGCTTGAATGTGAAACATGCTCCCAAAAAGCTCTTATGGCCTAAAAATTGAAAAGCAATAATAATTTGAGACATCAATATCTTCTGTTTCTGTGGTGCTGAAGCACTAAAATGCTATGGGAAATATTTAGCATTGTATAATAATAACCCGTAAAATAAATAAAACACCATCAAATATTTTATCCAATATATAGTATATTTAAAACATATATCAATACAATACAGGATAAGTAAAAATGTCAAAACAAATTAATTGAAACAACATTAAAATAATGTGTTTATCTCCTCAAAATGAAACATTACAGTATAACTGAAATGAAGAGAGAAAATCAAAATGATTTGTTTTGACACTTTAAACATAAAAAAGTTTGTCAGAATTGACATGTTCCCATGCAACGTTTCGATTTCAAGAGAACTGCGTTTTCCTGCGAAAAACTGTTCTGTCAAAATTTTTTGACCAGCTCTGCTTACAGTCTATCTAAACAGACAAGCATCACAGCCAAGACTCGCAAACGCTCCAGGTGGTCAGAAGATGGATTTAGCACAGAGCAGAACAGTCTCAGAGAAGGAAATAAATAAAACTCACAGCTAGAGGTGGCCTTAAACTTGGGAACCAAACTGCTTTAATGTTGGAGATGCTCAGGCCTGAGTGGTTTTGGATGCTAATCCCAGCAAGGACTGAATTCCTTCATATTTTAGGAAATCTGTGCAGCTGATGGAAGAGGCTATTTGTGATGGTCAGATGCCAGTGCAGATTCTCAATATCCTCTGGGATTTTTCAGTTCTTGGCATTGGCTGGGGTCTAGCTAGTAACAGCCCTCTGTGTTTGACAGATTAATACTGCTAAGTATGAGATGGCTTTATTTGCCACACATCCTTCTGTCTCGGTGGAAATCCCAGGCTTAGGGCTTAGGGGATAGGCTGAAATGCAGTGCTGCAGGTAGATTGGCTCTGAGATTCAAGGCTGGTGAGAACAGCTTTGGCTACGAGTTCTCCCACCTTCATGATACACAGATTTTAAATCTTCTCATTATATAAATGCAGTTTCAGGTTAATTTGAGCTTCTAATTTAATATGCTGTTCCGAATTAAGAGTTAATATGATATTTGATTATCTTTTTGCAATGAGATCCAACCCAAGGCTCATTGACTTCAATAGACCTTCCAGGAGAACCTGTGACTGCAGAGCCTGTGTAGATGCGTGCTTAGAGCAAGAGACCTGCACTCAAGATTTCTGGCTTCTGTTTCAGAAGCTGCCGATAAAACAGTGTTATCTGGGGCTATTACACATTCTAGCTCACATTTCTAGCCTGAATTTAAGTGCCTGTGCATTAATGTGCATATAACTTCCCCTATATGTGGAGGCAGGGTGGTAGAAGGAGCTGAACCTGAGTGTTTTCAGCCTCAGACCAGCGTCTTATGCACTAAAGGAATCCTTCCTGAACGCTTAAATCAGCAGGCGATTCATGTAACGCATCTCTGAGCCACTGGGCATCATCCATCAGGCAGTATCAAGCCCCTGCCAGTGACCACCTCACACTGGCTCCAGTTGCAGCTCTGTTCCTCTCCAGAAGTCCGAGCCATCAGAGGGAGGTCCTTGGGAGGTCTCACCATCTCCGGAGTGGCCTGGCAGGACTGTTACTCTAAGGCAGTGGCCGCAGGAGCCAGTGTAGCTAAATGCAGAGGGAGATTTTTTATAGCCACAGCAAATTCTTCACCCGTTCGGCGTGATAAAGGAGGCGGATCTGCCCTGGGTCAGAATTGGCAGCCGCCAACAACTCGTGGTCCCTTTTCCCTCCCCTCTTCAGCTGCCCCTGGCTCCCTTGGCTTCAGCCAGCGTGAGTGGTGGCACAACCCAGTGCCCATGGGAAGCGCTGAGTTAAATGGTGCTTTTCATCCTGGAAGGCAGGGCTGTCATTACCCAAACAGCAGGAGCTGTACCAGGAGAAGCAATGGCCGGTGGATTTTAACCCCTTCTGCTCCTCCAGTAAGGGCTGAGGAACACAAAAGACCCAGGTCAAGAGCTCAGCTCCTTTCTGAAGGACACAAAACCAGGAAGATAAATAATTTGCAAAGATCATCAGGTAGCCTCAGCTTCCTAGCACACCAAAATAAGCAGGGTTAGTTTGCATTTCCCAGATCCTACGGAGCAGGATCGCTCCATGTGGCTGTGGTGGTAAAGTCCCTGCCCAGGAATAAACTTCAGAGCAACAGAAGTATTGCAAAGAATGTCTGGTGTGGGATAACAGTTGACCTTTTGGGTTGAATGTTACATTATTGTTCTTTGGGGCAGTTTTGGCATTGATTTTTTTTCCTTCAAGCCCTTTGCCTGCAGGTCCATCTTGTTGCAATGGAATACATTAGAAAGGCAGAACTGGCACACAGAATGGAACAGGCATGAAACCAAAACCTGAGTTTCTGGACTCTGCCACAGGCATCTTTGAACTAAATTTTCAGATTACTCTCTTTGAAATTTCCTGTAAAAAATTGTAGGGAATAGTATGATTTTCGTTCTGTTTATTGTGTGCGGTTTGCAGGTGTTTCTCATTCCAAAAGGCAAGAAAAGTATTAAATGAATTTGGACATTTCCTTTTATGCATAAATTACAAAATCTATTTTGGCTCAGTCAAAACATACTGTTTAAGAAAACACTTCATTTTGATTTTTAATGTATATTACTCAACATGTAATGAAAAACAAAACACAATCTTGAACTGATCCTTTCCAAACAGAACACTCGACACATTCTGTTCCAAAGAAAAGCTGACTTTATCAAAATGTGCTTTTTTCCCCCTTAAATCAACAAATTTCTACAAAGTGTTTTGCCTCTGATGAATTGGCATTTTTCTGACATAAAATGAGCAATCCAAAAAAATTCTAAGCAGCTCTGTGGCAAGTCTTAGCTAATTCTGGAATAGTAGCATGAAGGTGCGTAGGAAGGGTACTGCAAGGAGACGTAGCATTGAGCTGAGACTTAAGAGATTTGGGTTGAATTCCTGAAGCAGTTATAAAATGATCTAGGACAAGCCATTAATCTACCGCATGTCTCAGTTCCCATTCTGCAGAATAGGAGAAACAACATTTCCCGATCTCCTAAAGTTACTGCAAGGATAAAAACCTATTAACACTTATGAGATTACTGGACTTTGATATGAGGTGTATAAATACTGAGAAGACAGAAGACGGAGCTGCATTTTTGTGTAACTTGGAATGAAATTATGGGGAAGTGGACTAGCTTGGACAATAATTTAATAATAGTAGGAATAATTTCAAGTTCAGGGCAATGTTTAATAGAAATCACTGCTCACCACCCACCATATTTTTTTTTAATAAGCAGCTCAGAAAAGTGCAATTTATCATTATTATTATCATCTATATTCATTCTATCTCTGCCACTTCACAAATGAGAGGAGTTCCTCACAAACATCTACAAAGCTAGCTCATTATCCAGCCTCCCTATTTATAACTCTCATTTATGACAATAGCTATCAAAATCTTGCCAACAGTAGGGCTGCTGGTGTGCTGACACCACTGCTCCACAGCCCGCTGAGTGGTATTATCTCACTGTTCCCTTGCGTTCCCCCATCTGTCCCTGGCCATCTGGTGTCCTTGGTCTTCTAATTAGATTGTAAGCTTTTTGGGGCATGGACCGCCTTTCTGGTTTCTGTCTGTACAGCACCTAGCACAACACCATTCTAGTCTCAGATTCAACAGGACTGTCTTCAAAATGTGGTACTTCACCACGTATCTATGTCCATGTGCAGAAGATCCTTTCAATTCAGTTCTCAATCTATTGAGCACCATTAGATGGATGCCTTTTCTAAGCAGAGCCCTGAACCAAGTGTGTGTGCATCCTGGGTTTCAGAGCAGTGGCTTTGGCACCTTGGCTAGTAGGTTTATGATGAGGACTAATGGATTTTAATTCCCTCTGTCCAGCGCCACCCGATGTTGTGACTTGATGGAGGTTGCACACCTGCCACAGTTCCTCGGTTTCAAGCCGCCTCTCATCCTCATCATAATAACACCAGTAGTTTATAATTAGCTGAAGTGCGGGGACAAACGAGCTGAAAACAGGTACCTAGTTGTTACCAGTGTGATTCTCGCCTCGCTATAGGCAGGGAGTAATTAGAGTTTCTGCACAAGACCTGCTCCCTTTAGGCTGCTGGTTGAACTGCATTAATAACGAAGGATTTGTAGGGTGGTTTTGGTTCACTGAATATTCTGACAAGTTGTAAGCAAAGTGTTGACAAACTGAAAGGGAAAGAAACCTTTTCTCCTCTAAGTCATTTGGGGTCAAAAGAAATAATTTTATCACTGTTCTCTTTTAAGAAGCTGGAAAGACAGATCAAAAGGAGAAAAAGAAAAAGCTCTAGTAGTTTCAAAGGGAGATTTGGAAATATTTCCTCTTGGTGCTCTCACAACCAAAACACTGACATCTCCCAATCATTATTTTTTTCAGCATGAACAGTTTGGCAAAAGTGAAGTGAATTCGTGGACTGTGCTGGTATTTTTGGAGAAGTATTTCTCATTCTCCCTCCCTGCCTTTCCTCACCCAAAAATGCTTCAGCTGATGAATATCTCTCAGGTGTAACCACTCATACATATTTTAAACTGAAATGGTTAAAGAGTGGTTAAAGAATAAATTTAGACAATGATTGGTGCAGAATTACCAAGGTTTGGGGAGGAATTCACCCATCACTGCCTGAAATAGAGAAATCCCACTTCCATGAAGAAATAGCTTTGAAACCATTTGGGATTTTAGGATGTTGTGTGCCACAGTCATCCAGAAAGTCAGAGCCACTGCTGAACTGTCACTCCATCCCTGACTGTAGTCAGACATCAGCCTCGGCAGTTTGAGCTATAAAGACATCTAGGGTAGAAAGGACCAAATTCTGTTTCCCAGGGCTGAGGTTTATCCACAGAAGTTCATATGACTTAAAAACCCTAGCAAATTGGATTCCCCATCCCTTTCCACCAATGTTCCCTGTTTTCCCCTGGCCCTGGCACACAGAAGATGTCCTCGGTTGGATTTCTGGCCAGCATTTCCAAGGGACAGCTAAAGCTGCTTCACGGGAGGTAACCGCCTTTCAGTGTTTTCATGGGCCAGCTCTGAATTAGGTGTAGGACATAAATGTTATTGCTCCAGTTGCACCCAGTGACTTAACATGAGTTAAATCCTAAAGGCGCAGGGCGGTAGTTACCTGTCTACAGGAATGGGAGCGCACAGGTAACTTAAAGCAGGGGTGGATGAGTAAAATCTAAGAGAGTGTCTCCCATACTTAAAATTAAGGATACACTTAAGCTGTTTGCTGAAATGAGGTCAGACGTTCGTCACTTTACAGGGTCGAGCTCTAAACCAACATAAGCTGTTTCATCTCTCCCTTGACACTTTAGTCTTTTACTAATTTATCAGCATCCTGAAGCAGTGTGTGAAGTTGGTGCAGAACAGAAGTGTTTCAGATACAAATAGCAATTGTTAGCCTCTTCCCTCTGGTAAATGGCAGCAGGCAGAAACCTCTCTCAACCTGCCAAGAACCAAATGTGGGACACAAGAAAGAATTATTGGTGCATGAAGCTTAAAGAGATAGGGGACTTATTTCTTTACTGCAAATAATGTGTTCAGTAATTTCTCTTTCCTGAGTCTGCATTTCTGATGGAAATAGTTTACAACAATGAGCATGAGAAAACAGAAGGGATGTGTGCAAGATCAATTTGAATCTAATAGAAGGGATAAATGAAAGGTACAGAGGTTAGAAGAGAGGTAGAAAAATCCCAGGAGGCAGAGGAGTAGTGGAGTGTTTACAGCAAGCAACAGAGAATCAGAGTTCCTGCATCCTGCTTTCCCATTTATAGCAGTGATCTGAAGCTCCTCAGCCTCCCTCGTATGAAACAGACCTTGCAATATCATTTTGTGCAAAATCCATCATTCTGAGCTATCCCACTGTATAAAAATTACCTTTTAAGTGGCTAAGTAGACACCCAGCTTTATTCCTTTCTTCTTATTTCAAGAAACAATGGGAGTAACAGCACTTGCCTGCCTTACTAGAGTGCTGAGAGCTTTAATTAATGTCTCTAATTCAATTTGAACTCCTTGGATAAAAGGCGCTGCCTTGTGACAGCAAAGGTATTGCCTAAAATAGAATATAATTAACACACAGATATCAATCATGATGAAATTAAGTGTACATTCAAATACAACTTGCACTTTACAGAAAGTACTTGCCTATTTTTCCTCCAAGAATCCTGAAGACTCATAAGATAAGAAACATTCAATGTTCCAGGCTGAATTCAGATTAGAATAAGGCCATCTTAAACCACCTAACAAACTAAGGGCTTGAGCAGAAATCTCTATTTGCTCTGATGGATGTGCCTTCATGATGGACAACACTGGAAGCTGACTGTAACATGACTCAAAATTGGTACATCTAACGTTTTCTTCTCCCAGAACTTATTTACTGTGAACTCTAGCCTATGTCTTGGCTCACCCACCAATCATGTTTATTAACATATGTGACAATTGTGGGATCACATTTGTTGACAGGAATCAGAAGGACCCAAAGAACTGCAGTGCTCTGTAGTGCTCCTGAGTGGAAATGTGCTTTGTAGCTTGAATTTTTTTAACTGCTGCATTACAAAGCTTCCTGACACCTTGAGATGGTTCTCATTCATTGCTTACAGGATAGGAACACCTACTGAGCCAGTCCTACATGAGCAGGACTGGGTTTTGCTAGGTGCTGTACCCGGATGAGGGCATCTCCAACAAGTTCATGGTCCAAGCAGTCAAATAAGTAAATCAAATAAATAGTATAGTGTCTCTGTGCTGATAGTTGGAAAATGAGGCAAAAAAGCATGTAAGGGCACTGCCCAAGATTATAGAGGATGTTTGGGGCAGAACTGAGCAGAATGTTGGAATCCTGGATCAAAACCCAGTGTCTGACTCCCCCAAGCCTCCCCTTTAGTGCAGAGATTGTGTCTGTGCTAGATTTAGCTTTTAGTTAGTCTTGGGTCTCCTACCCAAGGGCTATACACTTGAAGCCATCGCTTCCCTGTCCCTTCTTCCCCCATCCCTTTAACAAAATCCCCGGAACATATCTTACACCAGTGGAGCCCCATAAAGACACCTAACAAATTAATTTCAGATTCAGACGTGTTAGGAGTTAGAGTGAATGCACCTCACAATATTGCCTTAGACACAAAATAATCCCACTTTAGTAAGCTTTATAGCTTCCATGGGGACCAGCCCTGTGGTGTGTATTAATCTTTAATGCGAAACAACATCTCTACAGCAGCTACAGGGGGGAAAAAGATACTACTAAAAAATTAAAGTTGATGGTGTGATAGTTGTCTAGACCCAATTGCACTCTACCATCCTCAGTTGCCTCAGGCACCATTCACTGCTCTCAGCACCGATACAGCCGGCTTCCAGCCTGGAGATGTGTCCATCTCTTCTAGTCATCTCAAGGTATGTTCTCCCCTTGTCTTAACCCTTGGTTAAGAGCCATCACAACTCTAACTGTCCTGACTCTAACTCTGAGCTAAAAGCAAAGGAAGGGAGGATGAAGAGGTGTGGCAGGGGGGGAATTAGTGAATATCTCCCCTCTTTTATAAGCTGGTATTTCCGCAATGTATGATGCTCGCATGTGGGAGGACACACTGGGATTTCTCTGAAACCCATTTCATTTGGCTCTTCTCGTATTTCGCTTTGCACTTGCACTGTGCTGGGAACGGGAGGTGAGCTGTCACTCCGCTTTGGTATGTAAAAGCTCCCTTCCTCCCTTTGCAATAGAAATTCAATAGAAAGTGAAATGTTTAAAGGGAAACTGATCCGGGCTGGCTGATGAAGGAATTAGTTATGGATGAGTTTAATGAACAGACAACCAAGCGAGCTTGAACAATGTGTACAGAACAACTGATTGTTATCAGCAGCAAATCTGCATACTCGTCTCATGGCAAATATGCTGAGTTTGCAGCTGCTCACTGTGATGGGACATTGTGGGTCTGCAGAGAGCAGGAACACAGAGAACCAGCCTGGATGGAGAAGCAGGAGAAATGAACTCCTGCACTGGAATTTGGAAATGCTGAGGGTGGGATGTAGCCAGGAGCATTTCCCAGTAATCACCTCGGGTTCACAGCCACTGTGAGTGGAAGCAGAGACGTACTGTAGCCCACTTGGAATATGCTCTGTTCCCCTTAATGTGGGACTAGAAACTCCCCAAGCCCCAGTTTTGTAAGGTAAAGTAGAACCAGTCCTTTCTGAGAGGCGAGGGACTAAAGCACCGAGAACTGCCACAGTGATGGGTGAAGTGGGAGTCAGTGGTGAAGCCTAATATTAAATACTTGCCTCCAGAACGGGAACAACCTCCTCAGTCAGGAGCTGCAGGTACCATTAGGTTTAATAACAGTAATATTCTATCTGCAATTGCAAAGAATTTTATGTGTGCCCAACAGAAAAAGCGAACCTTCGTTGACTTTCCCATACTTTTTTTTTTTTTTTCCTCATTTCTTCATGTAATGCAACAGCTGACTGTCATTTTTTAACCAGACCTACCCAACTCCGTTTTGCCGAGCGCTGCGGAGCTGACTGCCGCTCCACAGACACATGCTGTGCACACGTGCGGACTCCCACACTCCGCCGTGCATGCACAAACCGGCGCTTGTGCTCCCCGTCGTGCTCCCGGGTTCGATCCACCTGCTCAGGAGACATGCACGCCCACTGCCGTGGGCTGCAGGTTCACCCTGCTCCTGGTGAAAGCTCCTGGAGCAGAGGAGACGGCCACCCTGACCATGAATGGTGCTGCCCTCTGGTCTATACCATCCTCACACCATCCAAGGTCTGATGTTCACATGCTCTGCTGCAAATGTGCGTGGCACCTCTAGCACACCTCGGTTTGGCCTCTCCTATACTGACAGCAAAACCTTGTCTCTCTGGGCATTGCAAACTTCTAGAGTGCTTATGGTGGACTCAGACTCAAAAGCAGAAGGGTTTCTGGAGATGTACAAATAAGCCTGACACTCAATCTGACTGTAGCCAAGCTCTGCATAGCCTAATTTCTCCTGCTTTAAAGAGTAGCTACAGTTTCTCTGCGCTATATTCTGCAACTATATATAATATAGATACCTTATATATCTGTTATATATTTTTATATATATATATTTGCACTATATTCTGCAAAAATAGGTGAATATCACCTGTCCTGAGGCCAACGTTTGGCCAGGTTCGTGCTCCCAGAAGCAGGGGGATGCATCCTCAAGCTCGGTCTGCCTGCCTGGGCATGCTCACCGTGTTGGCACGTCTTCCACAAAACTCAGCAAGGCAGCCAGATGGACAGGAGGTGGGCAGGAGGAGGAACATGTCCTGCATACGGAGAGGACTCTTTGAGAGCAGCATCAGCAACTCCCAGGGATGAGGAACACAACCTAAGCAGGCTGGGCTGCTGCTGCAGCCACGTTGTGGGTAGGAAGCAGAAGGGGAGGGGGTCCACGCCAGGCACAGGGTGCCAGCTAAGCAAGCCACTCACCTTCCACCAACGGCGCCCACGTCTTCGTGCGGAGAAGGGGCACCATGCCAACAGCATGACTGCGGAGGCGGATGATCTAATGGCTGAAACGCTGGAAATGGGAGTCAGGAGACAAGGGCTCTCTTCCAGCTGTATCCTTGGCTTGCTGCGTAACCTTTGGCAAGGCGTTTCACCCCTCTGTTTCCCTTCCCACTCATCATATGTCTTGTCTGTTTAGCTGTTAAACACATCGGGGAGAGGAGCTGGCTCGTAGCAGGGCTGTCCCCAGCCATGATTTGACGGGGGTGTGTGCAGAGGGACAGCCGCTCTCCCATCATGCGAGTGACAGCGTGCCCTGCACCAGGTGGTGTGGAGCATCCCCTTAAGCCCCCTAGTAAATCTCCTGCACTGAATATGCATGTTCAGTATGTTCAGTTGCCCTGCAGAGCCTTGATCTTGGGAAGAGCCTCCGGGTCCTACCGCAATGGAAATAGCAACAGATCCTGTCCCCCTCCACCAGACACCCACCTCCCAAACACCCAGGCAGGAAAGCAGGTTGAGGTGATTTATATCTTTCAAAGTTTGGCAGGATTTCATAGTCCTGTGTGTGTGAGTGTCTGTGTGTGTGTGCGCGTCTGTGTGTCTGCGTGTGCTCGTCATTGAAGCCTGGGTAATTATTTTGTTTTATTTCTTTTTTTGGCAACACTTTAAAGTAAGAGCTGGGTCTTTATAGATTGCTCAGGTTGCATGGAGTATGGATTACAGATCATCAGAGAGACATGAAAGCAGAAGACACGTTTCTTTGGCACGGCATTAAAGGGACAATAAAGGGGTAATTGTAGCCTAGGGTGCGGCCACCTTCTGCGCCCAGCCTTCACTCGCCTTTGCGGCACTGCGGAGAACTTCATGAGGGAAGTGATGGAAAAGCTGGGGTGAGGATGTCTCAGGTCAGGACCTGGTTATTTCAAAGGTGGTATATGCTCAGGAGGTTAAAGGCACCACTTAGGTACATGAATAAAACACTACCAAATACTCTAAGCTGTAACAGAGGCAGACTGAAGTCTTTTAAAACTTGATTTTTCATGTCTATTTTCACCCCGAGAGACAGCTGTCAAAGGATCAAAGCAATTCCCATTTTTAAACTCTCTCTTTCTCTCCCTCTTCCCCTCCATTTCTCTCTCTCTCTTTTTCCTTCCTCCTCTTCCCTCTCTTTTTCAACAGGACTCCACAGAATGGAGCAAGAATGAGAGGAAAAAGGCAGACAGAAAAGCATGAACTGGAGGCTTGTTGAGTTCCTCTACCTCCTGTTTATATGGGACCATATACTAGTACAGCCCTCCCACCAGGACCCAGCTGCTACCAACCAACATGTCTCCAAGGAATTTGATTGGCTTATTTCAGACAGGGGGCCTTTCCACCACTCACGGAGCTACTTATCCTTTGTGGAAAGACATCGTCAAGGATTTACAACCAGATATAAAATATACAGGTATGTTGGTTTCCTACAGCACCTGTAGCTTGGCTAAGTTGTTAAGTGGTGGGAACTCAGCCAGTTCCCATGGGCTCAAGGCTTGTAGTCAATGGGAGACGCATCATTGTCCCTGTTCCACCTGGAAATGCTTCTGTGGTTCTTCATGGTCCTCAACTGGCAATGCAAATTGCTTCAAAGACTCATGTAGTGCTCTGATAGTGAGATGAAGGTACTGCAGTACCATGGTAATGTGCACGGCATAGATCGAGATAAAGAGGGAC
>KZ506394.1:0-21873 GCA_002844005.1 Limosa lapponica baueri
TTCCACATCAATTTGGTTAAAGTATCTGGGACAACGTAACGATGACATATCCACATGTGTTTGGCCAGGCCTGTTGGTGAAGTCTTTTGTCTGCTTTGCAAGCAGTTTAGTTGGACAAAGCACGCCTTGCTCCCTTTCTGTCTTGCCCTCCAATTTAATATCTCATTCATAAATAAATCTCATTGTTAATGGTTTTATCTGACCATAATGCCTCCCATAGTTCAGAACATCACCAGACAGTAGGAAAATGTGAGTCTAAGGTGTGAAAAAGAATCTTAAATCTAGTTTTGTTATAACTCCATTTCAGCATTAATGCTGCCTCTCACAGCATGACTTTTAATCTTGCTGTTATAAAAAGAAAACCTAGCATGTTTTTACTTATAAAGCTTTCCTGATGAAGATATTAAGAATTCAGTAATAGACCTGCCAGTCTTCCAGACACCTGAAGTAAGGAGAAGCTAAGAAGGAAAGAGCTGTGTGTAAACACGCTATCCCACAAGGAATTTTGCTCTCTTGCTCCACTTACAGATTGTTGGTTAGTTGCTTGGCAGCTTCCTGCTGGTTCTCTTATACTATTGTCAGGATCTATGCCATCGTAGCATCCCTCTCCCTAGCCTGTCTGATCCCCTTCATGCTGGATCATTACTCTAGATGTAAAAACCCAACCAGCAGTAATACTAGGTAAGAGCTTATGGATTTTGCAAGGTTCAAATATTGTTATATGGGAAACTGAAAAACAGGACAATGATTCATAAGCATCCAATTATAATATATCCATTATACACTAATAATTGTCATTTGCCTATAAAGGCACGTGTATGCGCACGTACACACAGATATTCCCAGACAGATGTGTTGTAATGTCTGCCTGTTGCTAGAGTGGTGTTCCTGACACTGTAGGAGGTATAGAAGCAAATATCTTAACTACAATTCTAACTCTACAGTTCATCTGTTGAAATTCAGCAATGTGCATTATCTGGAATAACTAAAGGTTCCTTTTGGAGGAGGGGCAGAAAAAGAAAAGTTATATATAAAAGAAGCCATTGTGTAAAAATTTAAAATTGTGTTACACCTGAAAGACAAATCAAGTAGTAGGCCAGCTTGTTTTTCTGTGCATTAAGCCAAAGTATCTGAAGACACTGACAGCTTCCTGAGTAATTATTTCTTAAAATTTGTCAGATTTTTCAGTCTGATTTTTATTAGACTTTTTGGGGGGTTACAGTGGTTTTTTTTGGGAGGGGTAGGATGATTACCATGACTTTGCTCCTAAAGCTGAAAAAAACCCAAATGCCAAACCAAACAAAAAACCACCAACAAACCCCAACCCTGGAGCTATAGCTTTTTTCATTTCTGTGATTTCTTGATACCTGTTATCGTCTTTAAGTAGATTTGAATAATCTTTTAACAAAGTAAGTTTTTTCTTCCCTCCCATACTGAAAAAGGTACCAGTTGAGCGTGAAACAGTTCAGGTATTTGTTTCACTCCAGCATATAACTTAAAGAAAAAACCCAAAGTATTAAAATATCAACTGTCTCTCTAGAAGGTACATGAGCTGCATTCAGTGTAAGTTCTCTTGCTCTCTCCTTCAGCTACCAGGTTTTTTTTCTGAAATTGCTCCTCTTGAGGAGCAATGTTGCCAGTACATTACCTATAACAGTTTTGCCTTTTAAATTAATTTTCAGTTTCACAAATCCAAATCCTTTGTGCCATAGCTAATGTATTATTAAAAATTAAGGCATTGAATTGCCACTTTAATGTTGAAAGACAGTTTATTTGTTAAAGTAGTTGATGGTTGGAATGCTTTAGAGTGTTTTGGTAATGCAAAGGAATTATCTTTCTAAGTTGGGAGGAGGGAAAAGAAAAAGATATCTTGAGTCATAACCTTTCCTAAAGTCAGACACTTTAAAGATGGTATAATAATGCATGCAAAAGAGAACTTGTTTATATTTATATGCTGGATATTATTTGATCTTTCTTAGCTCTGAAAGAAGCAGCATGCTACTGTATTGTATCTTTCCTCTGATCTAGTGACCTGTATTTGCAACTTCATGAATAATTAAATGCATTTAAAAATGAGAACAGTCACTGGTCTTTTTCTTCTTAGATCATAAGACACTTAGCCTTATGACACAGTTGAAAGAATTAAATATAGGTAACATTGCAAAAGAGGAAGTGGAAACCAATTACTGTTTTTCAAGTATGCACATGTTGAAAATGAAATCATATGAATTTAAATTTTGTATGCATAATTTGTGTATTACGTGACGGAGGAAGGGTGGGAGAAACAATACTTTCTAAATGGAAACCCTAATTCTGACTGAAAGCCAAGAAAGGCCGATTTCGTTATTCAAATATTATATATAACTCATATAATCAACTAAGTCACCATCAGTATCTCTTTATGGTTCTTCAGTGTAAACTGATGGGTACAGATCCAGTACTTTCATATGACTGTTTCACAGAAGAATTGTAATTACAACTAACAGCCATTACAAAAGTACTAAACTTGGTATCAGGCCAGATTTATATGAAGAGAAAATAATTTTCTTGAACTGAAAGATCATTTGAAGCAGCTCTTATATCCCCTTTGCTTAAGAACTTGTTTAAATGCAAGGGTTGTTCTCCTTTATCCCATAAGGGGTAAATGAACTTTTGAATCCATACTAAGAGGAGACAAAATTATATAGATGTCTCATAGTAGTGTAGGATGTTCCCCCTCCCTTTCCACATCACAGTAATACCTTTTACAGAAAATATACCTTAAAGTTGCATAACTTGTAGAGTTCATAAAATATTTTGTAATTAAATAATGAAATAATTATGTTACTGCAAAATGGAAAATGGGGGAGGCCTCTTAAGGGTGAATTTCTGGTGAATGGTCTTGCAACAGTGTTTTTTTGTTGGCAGTCTCACCAAGGTCATGGAAGGGTGGCACCTAGGTCAGGTTATCTCTACTTGCAGACTGCATCCATATCCAGATGTGTGTCTGTGTGACTATCATTGCTAGTCTACAGTAGTTTGACTCTGCATTAATTTTTTAAAAAAGATATATATAAAATATATATATTAAGATCAGTGCAGCTTAGAATATGGAGAAGGTTAAAGATATCTTGAAAGACTTGGTAGGAGTGATTGTGAAAGACATTTGCATGATGGTCAGAAAAGATTTGTTCTGGATAGGATCACCTAAAGCTAATCTAGAGTAGTAACTGAGTCATGCCATATAGACATACAAGTAATTTTTCTTCATAGAGTCAAGTCTTTCTTGATGTTCTGAAAGAGGTGTGTTTTTAGAATGCGTAAGCCTGATAGAACTGAATATTTTTTTTATTCATCCTCTTCTGGGTGGGAGGTTTATATCTTTCTGTATATACTAATAAAAATAATTAAAAGACAGTTTGTATTCCTTTAAAAACAATGCCATAGAACTGGTTATATTACGTGTCTGTATTATACAGGTCACCAGAAAGACCCACTGGAGATCTTCGGGAAAGAATGAAGAACAAACGTCAAGATGTTGAGGCAGAGCCACAGAAACGAAGTACAGAGGAATCATCCTCTCCTGTTAGGGTAAGAGTGGAGTTTGTAGAACTCCAGAATCCCTCAGTAGCAATTGGGCAGTGTGTCCTAGAAAACTGATTGTGGTGACTTGTAATGTTTAAAATGTTTTATTGAACTGATCATTTTGTACATAGCGTATGGCATACTTTATTATGAAGTGTCTTAACAATTGTATTATTTTGCAATTTTATAGCATTTTCTGATCTTTTGGTTCCCAAAGATTTTATAAATCATGCATTTATGTTATACATACTGATAAACAGTTATTTAATAAGAGGCAGACACTTTAATTATTACCAAGAAGGTATATTAACCATTGTTCCAATCATGCACTATTTTCCCCCCAACACTTACTCATATCCATTATTTTACATGCATCCTGTTGTTCATCCCAAATTTGCTTTTGATGAGACCATGCATTTACTGTTGTGCTGGTTCATTTTGTCTTCCTCTTCACATACCCATCAGCCATCCCAACTACTCACTTTTGGGTTTTGCAAAAAACTCATTCATTATCATTCTGATTTTCTAATCATCTTTCTGCAACCCTGTACCCCTCAACTGTCAGAATTTACTTATTTTTAAATTGTGTTATCTGTTCCTGCACTCATGTTAAAATCAAATAGGGGCAGAGTTGGTAGTGTGACCCTGCAACTGTGTAACAGTAGCACCAGTGTATTCCTGCGTCATTTTTTTTAAGACCATCTTCATATGAATAATGGGAAAAAGTTTTTATTTGTGAAAAATCAATTTTGCTTCTGCAGGTATTAACAGGATTCTTTTTTTTTCCTCTCGGTCTGTTCCTACTTGCTGTGTAAAATGAATTTTTATGTCAGGTGTAAAGAAATCAACAGCAGCTGCTATCATTAAATTAACCTTGGCTTACCTTCCAATCATGTTTTCAGTTGCTGTTAATTTGTGTAAACTTTCAATCTTTTTACTCTTTTACGTAAATGTGTTTCTTTTATTTTCTAATAGTTTAAATAAACTGTTCAGTTATTGAGTACATGGTTGGTGGGAAAAGTGTTTTTCCAACCGCTATTAAAAATTTCCTGTAACTTCTCTCCTGGTACAACTCTAATTTTGATGTAATTATTTCGGTTAGTTAACCCTGCTTTTTATAGTGTTCTGTTAGTATAATAATAAGATACTCTTAAACAACTAAACCCCAAGTAAAGGTGAACTTGAAGAAGGTATCGGAGAATTAGTGGCTCTGTTAAAGTGCCAAAGAATTATTTACAGGATAAGCACACTGCAGAGAAAAAAATACTCTGCTTCAATGTCATAAACCAGAAGGCTGAGGAAACTACTGAGCTTTTGTATAAGTTGCATGGAGGCAACTCTCAAAATATGGGCTATCCAAAGAGAATATTCTGGAACAAACAGTCGTCAAGAGTTGCATTGCAAAGAACCAGGATATCAAAAAGAACAGAAGACTGAAGTGACTGAACCACTACCAAAAATCTTGCTCCATCGTTAGAGCTACTATTATGGTGGAGCTCTAGTATCTGACATTTCCATCTCTTATTAAAGCTTTTGGGATAACAGAGGAGCTGGATAAGAAACCTTAACTTTGTTTTGAAAAAATAAAAGTAGCTTGTTCCATAAGAAGTTTCATAATTGTGGGGTTTTTTTTCAAAAGCAGCACTGTTCTTGCAGACAAAATTTTTTTTTCACCAGTCTGCTAGCCTGAAACTTCAACAGAGAGTAGTAGTGGCTGAGAGAGAATTGTCTCATACAGGTTAAACCTTAAATAGCTCCTTTTGAAACAAGGCTTTTGAGGCATATAGATAGTCAAAGAATAGCAGGTATAATATTGTCGGATTTGGAAGCCAGCTAAGGAGAAAATTTTAGATTAATTTCAAATGATGAAGTTACAGAGGATGCTATGGTGCTTCATCTAAAGAGCTATAACTTTTTAAGAATGTGGAAAAAATGTTGGACATCCCAAATGTCAAACTTTGCAGAAGATATGAAAGCAGTAGTTGAGATTACTAAAGTCTGAGGAATGCTATGGGGATTGGGGAAAGATAGTTTTTGGCAGTACAATGGCAGATGAAACTTGGTCTTGCCAAGCGCAAGGTAATGCACAATGAAGACAATATCTAAAACAAAAAGTCATGAATAAATATTTTGAAAGTAACTGAAACTATCCAGTAGAAAAAGTTATTGTGGACAGCTCAATGAAACCATCTGATCAAATTGCAGTCACAGTTGCAGAAGCAAACACTCAGATATATAAAAATGGAATAGAAAATGATCAATATTATGCTGTAGAAATTCACGGTCCAGTTTTATTTGAAATGCTGTTTGGTTGTGGTCACCTGTATGCAAGAAAATACAGTCAAATGTCTCTTTGAAGTGGGCAAGGAGGTGAGAAAGAGACCGGAGAGAAGAAAGGACATGTGGTGAATGCATATGATGTGTGATTGAGAGAATGTAAATTAGATGCGTCATACTTATACTTTATCCCAGTAGAAAGAGTGACAAATTTGAAAATGACAAGGGGAAATGCTATTTATATTATATATGACAATTCTACCTGGTTGCCAGAAGATACAGTGAAAAACCTGAATAGGTTCCACAAAAAGTCGAGGCAGTATAACTAGTATAAAATCTTTTTAGGAGAGATTTCTTCTTCTGTGGAGGCATAAGATAACTAGTACAATCTGTATGTATTTAGGAAGAAACTTCCTATATGGACAACTTATAGAGTATATCCCTTATTATTGCTTCATATCTTGTACTATTATTTTCAGAGACAATGTGCTGTGTTATGTGGACAACTATGGTGAACTCAGTTTTTTCTGTGTTTCTCAGATTTGTGTTTGAAATTATTTCAGCACTGTATGTTAGTGTACCAGTTATTATACAAATAATTAGATAAGACTCCTGCTGTTACTGTATTTAGTTGGAAATTTTTATCTTGAATTTTTCTCCATATTACAAGACAGTTACATTGGAGTGTATGAAGTATTACCTAAAGTATTACCTGGGAGGGGTGTGTGATTTGGGAGAAACAGTGTGAAGAACTTAATGTATGTTTAGGAAAGGTTGTTGTAAGGAATGTGTATTACTTGTTTCATATCTGTGCTTTTTGTTGCTGTGGCTTTTGAGTATCTCCACTGGAAATGGAAGTCGGCATTGTCTTCCATCTCTGAAATGGAAACAATACCTGTTCATTTCAGGGAAACATTAGATTCATTTTCTTGTATGTTTGTGTAGTGTGGTAGTAGTTTACACTATGAAGGCAGAGCAAAATAGTACTGTGCTTGCACAAAAGATTTTAGCTGTAATACATGATAGCTTGTTCTAGATTTAAAGGAATCTGTGCCTTTGAATTAGTTTATATTGCTGATAAGGCTGAAACTGAAGCTTCTGCCTTGTGTGAATTGTAGGTTGTAAGAGTTTGTACGTATTTTCTCCATTGGTGTTGGCAAATAACACTCCTTGGCTAGAAGTGTATTTTGCAGACTGGATGAGTCTTTTTGTGCTTGGCCAAACCTTCTGGCTGTAGTGGGAAATTCATTGAAGTAGACATCAAGTCTTGTGCTGTAGAGTGTTGATCATATCTTATGGGGTGTGGAACTCCAACCTAAGTAGACATTATATTGAATGCAATCTCACAGAATTCAGCCATAATGTTGTATTATTTTTTTCCTTTCTTAAGTGGCATTTCTTCTGAACATCAACATTAAACTGGAATCATCTATCCAACACGTGTAAATAATTTGACTGTGAACATATACCTGACAACAGCATAAACAAAGTCTACTAAGTTATTGTTTACTCTTAGGACGATCTACAATATTATTTTTTAGTAAATAGTTGTATTATTATGAAAGTTTATTGTTTCTCATCTAGTAAATGGCATTTTTTCAGACTCTGCAGAGAAATAGGTTACCTGTGTGGCTGAAGTGGATACAGCTTCTTCAAGTAAAGTGAAAGATACGCTATTGGCCTTTAGGAGCTTGACTTGTTTTGTTCCTGGCTTATTAAGGGAGAGATGAAAAAAACACTGTATAAAGTATGAGAAGGTCTATAAGGATATGTAGGAAATATTTACTCCCCATAGTATGAGAGAATTAAATGCATATAAGTGGAACAAGTACAACAAAAGGAATATATTGAAGACTTTTCCACGAGAAAATTCAAGTATGTGTTCTAAATAATCATAACTTAAATTCTTGATTTGCGTGCCCCAGGAAAATATACTCAATTTCTAAACTGAGATTTGTTTTTCAAGATGCAATGTTCCCAGAATCTTTTTGCCTGACAACTAAACTGAAGTCATTTAGTGTATGAACGGACTTGGATCAAGTTGTCATGACCTGTACAATAGCATACTTGCATAAAACTTGTCTGTTCCCTTCCCCTATATTCAGTAATTCAATAAAATTCCATTCATTGAAGTTTTTTGTTCTCAGTTCTTCTGTAGATGTGCGATTGTGCCACTACTGAATCTCTCCACTGAAAGGCAAAACTACAGGCTGTTTCAAGATGCTTGTGTTTGGTTGTAAATTTGGAGATGTAGGCGAGATACATACAAGTTGTGTAGTATTTTTAACATGGGATATTAAATCGGTCTTGAAGCATTCTGACTTACCTGCACTTTCACTGCTGACAAATTTTTGGGGGAATTTGTTTTGAGAAGTTTTTTGAAATCAGTATGTCCTAACATGCATAATTCAGTTTGCTAGCAATACATAGTTTTGAATTAATAGAAACTAGTATTGAAAACTAGTATTGAATTTATATTGAAGAAATCTTGTTTATTGTTGTTTATATTGTAGGAATTAGTTGGGGTACATAGCAGAAGTACACAGTTTAATCAGTATATAGAGGATGTCTTAACGTGTATTTCAGTTTGCTAGTAACAAGTGCTGTTGAATTAATGGAACTAGTATTTGTATTTAAGAATTCTTGTTTATTGTTGTTTATATTCTAGGAATTAGTTGGAGTACATAGCAGAAGTACACAGTTTAATCAGTATATAGAGGATGTCCTACCGTATATTTCAGTTTGCTAGTAACAAATGCTGTTGAATTAATAATAGGAACTAGTATTTGTATTTAAGAAATTTTGTTTACTGTTTGTTTATATTGTAGGAATTAGTTGGAGTATATAGCAGAAGTACAGAGTTTAATAGAATATATGCAGCCTTCAAGGAGGGCAGTCTAGAAAAACTAAGATATTCTAAGAAAAAAGGAATGGTTGCAGGAGATGCTTGTTGATAAAGTTACACATTTTTACATCGCATCAGAGTAATCTTCTTTTAAAGTATCTTGCTCTGGAGAGTAGTACAATTCTTGCTCTTAGACTGAAATGCTTTTAGTGCATGTTGGTTGTGATGATGGCTTAGTTGATGTTGCTTTGTCTGCAGTTGATGTCAGTAACCAACATGACTTGATAGGTTAGGATCTTGTGCATTGTTTTAGAGATCCTGGCATGAAATGGAAAGAAAAAAATATTTTTTTTTCCTTATTCTACAAGCTGCTTTAAATTAAACAGGATAAAAATTAGTTCTTTAATGTGAAGTTCCTTATGTAGCAACCGGTCAGCTTTTTCCAAACTTTATAAGGCTTCGAATATGATATACTGAATGCATCAAGATGAGAGGCTTGAATATAAACGTGCGTTGAAGCGTCTGTTTTAGTTCACTAGGTAAAATAAACGCAGTACTTGTTCTGTCATCGTTTACGTAATTAAACTACAGATAAGATTTTAACATTGTTAGTGAATAAAAAGGAACAGTTGACTTTTATTCACTTGGGAGTGAGTATCCACAATGTTATTTTATTTCCGTACTGTGTTTCTAAGGTGGTGTTAAGGATTTAAATTAAGTCAAGATCTAAGTCCCAATAAGGAATAGCTAGTGAAATTCTCAGGCATCTCCTTTTCTTGGCATAAAAACAAAGGTTCCTGCATATCAACACTGAAGAATCCCCAAAAGGCAAAAGAAGGCACTATGGGAGGTGAGAACAAAAGGGATATGGGACAGACTTTCATTATTTGCTCTTTCTGGTTTCCTACTTAATAAATTAACCTGAGATACTTCTAAGCTTGAATGTTCTTTTTTTAGCAAATAGTGAAAAAATTTTGTCCTGTACTCCACTTGAGCCTAGGTAGATTATTTAGGGAATGTCAATTCAGCAGAGGCAATGATGCAACTATGCAGCTTTACTACTGGAATTTAGCAGGGGAAGAAGAGCGGCACAGGTTCAGTTACCTTTTGAAATTATCTTCTTCCCTGTAAGAATAGTGTCTGACTTTGGTATCCACAGGACCATCTGCCACATGCAAAATGGGTGCTACTGCAATAGTTAGACTTGTCTAATAACTTGGGGCCAGTGAAAATTCAAATATAGGGCTATCAACAAAAATTGATTCCAGTGTGCTTTAGACTTTTTTCCCTTCCTCCTGCCATCAAGGGTCTCCATTTTATTTTATTTTATTATTCCCCCCCCTATTCATCATCCTCTGGAGAGTTAAATGGCTCAGCTTCTGAGGCTCATCTGCCTTGCATATAAGTATTCTTATTTACAGCTGAGAACTCTTACTCAAGCTGTTAAAATTATACTCTTTAAAATGTTCATTAAACTTTTGGTCTTAAGAACTTGATCTGTTCTTTCAGTTCCTGTTTTAAATTTTATTCTCTGATACGTGCTCAATTCTTGCCCTGCCGTTAAACCTTCTTATTTTATGAATTCCTTCTTCTCTTTTTCCCCATCTGCTATTTGCATACTGATTATATGAAATTGCGTTAGAACATGTTGCCTGTGGAGTCTCTGCTTATTTAAGAAGGTATTTGTTCAACAGGCTAAAGGGGGAAATGCTTTTTGTGCTATAAAAAAGAAACAGCCAAAACACGGTTTAAAATATACCTGCTTCTTCAGGCTTCTTTTAAAATAAAGTTGTTTACTCTAATGCAGCATTTTTCACTTTATAGAAAGAGTCTTCACGAGGAAGACATAGAGAAAAGGAGGATATCAAAATTACAAAGGAGAGAACACCAGAAAGTGAAGAGGAAAATGGGGATTGGGAAACAAATAGAGAAGGTAAGTATAATTAAACGTGTGATCACCCTACAGCTCAAAGAATTGCAAGATTATTGGGCTGCATGTAGAGCAGAATGGTTAAAGATTTGGTCTCTAAGCAGATTACTTTTATACAGTAGCCATTAATGTTTATTTTTGGAGGAGAGCAAAGAAGCAATCTGAGTTGGACTGCTACAATGGTAAACCCAACTTATTTTAAAAACACGTGCTTTGTTTGGTTGGGTTTTTTTTTCGGTTTTTGACTCCTCAGACAATAAAGAACTTGGCCACAGGTGACTCTGTGGCTGAACGTTTCACATTTAAATCAATAGCTGAATCCAAGTTACAGTGAATATAATTTTGTAACTGGTCAGTCTGAGGGGAGAGCGTAACTCCTTTGAATTCAAAAGTCAGCAGGTTTTTGTTGCATAATTTGTACTGGTGTGAACTGTCTTATTAACAAGGGCTCCATTAGAATAACAACAGAATAGAATAACATCAACAACATCTGAAGGTAGCAATTGGTGAACTATTTATATTCTGAAAACACTCAAAAGACTGGTAAGAGTCTGTAGTTGGTTTTGATCGATTGTTTAAAAAGGTGTTTTCATGGTCCCTATTGATAATACGTGTCCATTCTATATGCAGACAGTTGAGGAAAAGGCTGTTTTTTCCTCTCTCTCCTGAGTTTCACTTTCGTTAGAGACCAAGTTCACCTGACAGTGAAATTATGGCAGCTTCTAATGAACTGTCGTGTTTATGTAGTTTTGTGTCAGTGTTTCAGAAGTAGTTGCAATATTGAAAGAGAATATGGGAATCCTGATCCATTCTGAGCTAATTCAGATATAATGAATGTATTTGCAATAAAATATACTGCAAGTCATCTGTGGGATGGAGCTCCTCTGTAAATTTCATTCAGTAGGTAGCTTTTCTATAGTATGTGGTATAAGTGTTGCAAATACTGTTTTGCTGTGACTTAAGCACAATACATGAACAGAAAAGTAGCCATAATATATTTTCACTCCTTCCTAAATTTTGGGTATGGCGTGATTTAAGAAACATTTGACCTATGACATGTCTGCATAGAAATAGAATCTAAGTCAAAAAACTTTGGAACATAAAACCCTCAAGTTCTATATAAATATAGTCCTGCTCATTGCATGGGGTGTTGGACTAGATGACCTTTAAAGGTCCTTTCCAACCCAAACTCTTCTATGATTCTATATAAATATATAGTGTGAATGTCTTTAGTCTTGGACACTGAGTCTTTCATCTTGAGAACTATGATTTTTTTGAAAATAGTGTTGCTCATAGTCATGTGTATAAAGTAGAATTACTGTCTGTTAAGTTCTAGTGAGTACTGTATAAGCAGGCAGATGGACTGGGAAAGAACCTGTGCTGTTAGGAGCTGCACCTCTCTATAAGGTGTTCCCATGCATTCATGACATATGAAGGGAATTTGTAGACTGAGTTTAGTTATGGCAAAATCTTTTACGTAGCTCCTGTGTGTAGGAAGGGGAATGAAAGCTAATGACTTCTTAATCGAGTCATCTTTTCTGTGACAGTTATTTTCCTAAAGTGCTTTTTGAGCATTAGACTTAAAATAGCCATAAACAAAATAAAGGTAAACAGAGCGAGTAAAACTGCTTTAATTTTCAGTAAGATTTCAGTTGCAAGGTTTGAAGCATATGACAGTAAGTTGCATGACTTAATGAAAAAGTGAGAAAAATAGCACCTTTTCTGATGTGAAAACCCAACCGTAATAGTGTTTTTAAAACAGAAGTGAACTCTTGAAGTGTGCATTTATCCAGTGAAAGAGGTCATACAGACCTCTTTTTAAAATCAATTTGTAGATGTAATAAATGTGTCAATTGATTTGTGGGATACTCTTATTAAACAAAATCCTGTAGTATCATGCATCACTGTTTAAATCCATTTCTTGTGAGATTTCCCAATTAAATAGTACTCTACCTATTTTTTGTCTTTGTGAAGACACAGTCTTTTAATTATTTTTGCTATTTAAAGATAAATAAATGATTTACTGGGTTTCCCTTGCTACCTCAGCTTAATAATTGATGCAAATCTCTGAAAGAAGTTAAGGTGTTGATTTTTTTTAATGAAGTTTAATAATTTAACTGCAGATTATATGGAACTAACTGGAGTTATTTCAGGTTCACATGCATAATTGGAGAAGAGATTTGTCTAAGCTTCGTTAATCCATTCATGAGTGCTTAAAAGTCATGAAAATATTTATGCTTGGCATCAGTATGCTAAATATTATTATCTATTTCATATGTAATTTTTTACTAATCTGTTTACTTTTTTTAAAATGAAGACTCTGATAATGGAGATGTTAATTATGATTACGATCATGAGCTGTCTTTGGAAATGAAGCGCCAAAAGATTCAGAGAGAACTCATGAAGTTGGAACAGGAAAACATGGAGAAACGAGAGGAAATAGTCATTAAAAAAGAGGTTTGTATTATGTAAATGTGAAATTAAAATATAAGTCATTGGCCACTTCATAGGCTCCTAATTGTTTCCTGGAAGGCTTGAACTTCCTGGGCTACAAACGCACTATTGTGTTACATAGTAGTAAATAACTATATGTCTATAACTTTGTATGTGACTTGGATATTAGTTTTGAGTATCTGGTCAATCATCCAGCACTGTAACCAAGTTTTCTGCTTCATGAAGTCAACTATTAATGAGTAGGATTTAATGCATTTTAACAATATAAAACTAATAAGACCTTTAACAGAGAAGACATGTAGAAGAAAACACAAGGCATTTGCCAAGCTCCTTTTCCAACATGTCTTGTAGTAACAGACTGAAGTGACAGAGGCAAAGCTGTAAGTGTTAGAAAACGTAAAATTTCTGGGAAGATTTAAGGAAAAAAAAAAAAAGCCTGAAAGGAGGTCTTTCTTTTTCAGCCAGTCTTGAGTGCTAACTGGGAACATACTGATTTTAAACTTTTAGTTACAGCTTTTGTAATGTATTACAGAGTGCATCATCTTCTCTTCCCCCACCCTTTTCCTGTCCTCTTGCTTTTATGGTGTTCTTTGAAAATGATGTGGTTAGTTTATTTGAGGTGGATGTGTACATGGTTAAGATCTCAGATATATATTGTTATTGAATTTGCATATTTGATACATGTATCAGCGCACAGGTAAGATTTTGAGCATCAATATCTTATCGGTTAATATATTATTTTCCTCAAGATTTCTCCAGAGGTGGTTAGATCTAAATTATCACCATCGCCATCACCAAGAAAGTCTAGCAAATCTCCAAAACGAAGATCCAGTCCCAAATCATCATCTTCAGTGAGTAAGAAAGAGAAGAAAGCATCTACTGTATCTTCCCCACTTTTGGATCAGCAGAGGTCAGTATGTAGATGCATCTTGCAAGAAAGTGAGAACAGAGAACCAAGCTGATTTTTATTACTGGGGTTTTATAATTAATAGTGGTGTTTCATTTTCCTTATTTTCCTTGCTTTTAGGACTTTTGATTATGTGTGTTTAGGGGAAGGTCTCTAAGTTGTGCAGTGTGAATCATCTTCTGCAGAAAATTGTTATATGCATATAGTTGTCAGTTGATTAATTTCATGGCTTACAAGCAGGTCTTTTCTTTTTGAATGTCCAGTCTCTGGGAGGTGATGAGAAAATACAAACCATTAAAAAGTGGGAAGCAGTTTTATTTAAGATGCTGCAGTCCGTGAAGTAGCACATGTAGACTGAAGCGAAATGTTTAAAATTTGACGGACTGTACATTCTGTTGGTATTGCATATTGCCGTTCAGGAAATAATGTTTGACTTTCAAGGCAGATAATTTCTCAGAATTCAAGGGGGGAAAAGAAGTCAGGGATGGGAAGCATAGGGAAAAAAGTAAGGACAAGGTATGTGAAAATCACAGGAGTTCACACTAGGCACCTTGCTACAAAAAGTCAATCTCCAAAGCTTGTTTCTAAGTTCTTGCTGGCTGCAGGACCTTTTGAATCACTGTTTGAAGCTTTTAGATATGAAAGAAATTGCTGCAGCTGTGTAAATAGATACATCTATATTTGCTAAGCAACAATCCCCTTTAAAATAGGGACAAAACTATTTGTTTCTACAACAATGAGAATGTTGTACAAGAATGTACAGCATGGGCTGCTGATGTTCAGTACGCAGGTATATCTAGTTTATAGGGTTTATGGCAGTGGTAGTTTATATGAAAAAATAAATACTGTTTCATATTGTGAGATGCGTATTCAAAAATATTTGGATGTTTTATCCTGTGTCAAGTAGTTAAGGTTAAATCAAACACCTGAGTTGTTAAGTCATTTTGTATATGTGATTAAGGTATTGCATTGCAGAAATGGGAATCTGAACAGACAACATGCTCTACAGAGTTCTGGTCCTCTGATGTGTGCAGTTCATGCAAGGGCACTTTAACTTTGAAAACTGTTTGTGTCTGAGTGGGAGCAATTCCTATTTTTGTTCACTTGCTTCAGAAATAAAGGTTATAAATGGAAGAGCTCAATGTGAGTTTTTACCATCTGCATTCGCCCTTCAGTCAAGTACAGTTATTGAACGCTGCTTGCTAATGGAGTGGTGAATCCTATCCTAAAAGCTTCAAGGCCCTTTACATTATAACTTTCTTGCCAACATCTGAGAAATCGTTATTTGAAATAGTTGGTAGTCCTTCATTTTCCTCCCTCCCTCCTGTTAATTTATCTCTAGGAGTTCTAAAAGTAACCAGAGTAAAAAGAAAGGTCCTCGTACCCCTAGTCCTCCTCCTCCAGTACAAGAGGAAACTCCCCTGGGGAAAAAACACAAAGAAAAACATAAAGCAAAAGAACGTTCAGAAGAAAAGACAAGGGAGGTCAAAGAGAGAGGGCGTGACTTTGAAAGGCACAAGGAGAAAAAAGAGAAGCAGAGGTAAGTTATGTTGCATTATTAGCTTTTAACATTAATATAACCTTGCTTTTAAAGTTATATTTTATAGAACACTGAATAATAAGGGATTTATACCTGCTTTGCCAACAACCTTTTCAGTACTCATTAAATCCTTTAAGTGCTTTATATAGATGGATTGATAGACTATAACTAACAGATTGGTAGGTTTTAATTACATAACTTAGTAAGTTTGTAAAATGCCCTTTTGAAAGATCCATTACTTTTCAGGAAGTTGGACCTTCACCAGTGGAGCAATTCATTTGCCAAAGTCTTTATCAAAGTAATATCTTTCTAAATTGGCAGTGGCACATTTAAACTCTCCCTGATTTTCAGTAGGTTAAAAGTATTTCTGAAGTAGATAAAGATTACTGCAATTTTAGAATTGCTTCACTTTTGCATATGTATCTCTCTCAAATGGTGGACGACTACTCCTCTTATTTTCTGAAGCACAGGTGTCCATTTAAGTTGAAAAATACATCATCTGCATTTTTTAAGTCCTGTATTCCCTTGATGAAAACAGGGTATGTGTTTGTGTTTACTTTGTAACTGGCATAGCAAAGACTAAAGAGTCAAAGACCAGTAAATTGTGTATTTTTAATTGATTAAATAAATTACACCATTCTTACTTTAAAATATATTATTTCCCTCATGCTTGCACACTCCATTAGTGGAAGGAGGTTGTAAGCAGTAGAAAAGAACATTTTAGGTCTTGCTGAAAGGAACAAGAGAGTACTTGGCTTATCACTGTACTATAATCAGGTATTGCTGTGGTGACTACAGCCTTTTATTTCAGTGTTGGATTTTGGTCCTTTTTTTCTTAAATAATAAAAATTAGGAAACAATGTCAAATCTTCGTGATGTGCAGTAAGTGAAATAGTTGAAGGTTCTGGCAAATGTCTTTCATTTGCAACTGTGATTAGTGTTTGAAAATGTCTGTGAGCTTGAGGGAGGCTTCTAAATAAATTTCTGACATGACGGAAAATTTTGAATAGGGTAGCAAGATAATTCTCCATTGATAGGAATTCTGTTTCACCACCACATGAAATATTAGGTAAAATTACAAGAAAATATTTTGGTTGTACTGTTTTCTAGTTTTGTATTTTACAAATACGAAATCCAGTGATTAGCAAGAAATTTAGATCATAGCTTGCATTTTTGAGTTTTGCTAGCTTAAGGTAATTTCATATATAAAATTATAGATGAAACAAATGATTCTATAAGATAGAATTCTTGATCAAGAATAAATTCTTGATCTTGTAAGCACAAGTTCTATCTTAGAAATGTACTAATGCCATATTACACCTGTAAAACAAGCTGCTGTTTGTGTTTCCCAGGGATCCTTCTGAAAGCTCCCATAGACAGAAGCGTTCTCCTAGTCCTGCAGATCATTCTGGCAGTAATTCTTCCCCTTCCAGGGAGTATTCACCTCCTGCTGCAAGGCGAAGACAAACCTCCCGAGCTCCGGTCAAGTCAACCACTCACAAACATAACTTCTCCCCCTCTCGCAGGTGGGAGGTCAATTGCATTGGTTTTATTTCCATGAATACTTCTGCTTTAGAAACTTCCTCTGTTAGTTTGAGTACTTGTTCATATGTGTCTGTTGTGGGTATGTGTGTGCCTCAACAGTTGAGCTCTAAGACTTTTGGGTTTTTTGCCAAGTTACTACGTTGAGAGTATCTGTCACGTCAGGAACACAAGTCATAGTTCAGGCTTCCATTTATCAGTTCCTCTCAAGTGTTTTGGCTTCAGGTGGAACTTCAGAAGTCTGATATGAGATATAGACTGTGATTCTTTGGGAACTTTTGTTTTTCCTCACCTTCCCTCTTCTTAAAAAGTAGAAACAGTGAGAAGTCTTCTATCTTGGAGATGGGGAAGGAGCAGAGTTTCTCTGTTCTGAAATGGGTGAGGTGGTACATGGATCCTGGCTCTACACACTTTTCCTGAAAAGCAAGCACAACTGGCTAAACAGTACGATAAAAAGACAATTTCAGAGACCCTTCTTGCAGCAAGCTTCAGGAAAGATATCACCCTGCTAGTTCTAGGGTCCTTAGGAAAAAAATCTTTTACCACCCATTAAAAAGAAAGGGGGAGTCTTCTTATTTTGGTCTGAAGGAGTCTGTAGCTTAGGTTTAGAATGCCAGTGCTAAATACCACTGCAGCCCAATATTTGTATAATGGAGAGGGAGGCATACTTATTTTCTGCATCTCTGTTGAAGAGTGGGGAGAAGACACCAGGTGTCATATATATCTGCATGATGATAAAACAAGCAAAACCCATCCCATTCAGCAATCCTAAGAGTCATAAGCAAGCTCTTTTGCTACTGTGGTGACTCAGCTGGAACAACATTGTGTTGTATTAAGCTAGACGTCACTGATAGACATTTCCTTTAAATTGGATTGTTTATAGGGAAGGGAGTAGAGCAGCCCCTTCTCCCTGCAGCTGGCAGTAATAAGGAGATTGAAAAATATCTTTGCAGTACCGTTTTCCCCATTTTTTATAACCTGCTCCAGTATTTTGCTCGTCACTACCTGCCTAGGGGTTCTATGCAGATGTATAGAGTGTTGTAGACTAGATCTAGACATGTAGATGTATAGAGCAATGTTAAGCAGGGAAGATAAATAGGCCTTCTGCTTCTAGCAGGGAAGGATATTGTGAAATGTTTTGTTTGTCTCCAAACCATTGACAGTCTTCCACGCAAGCCAATTTTGGTAACCCTGTGTTTCATAATAAGGGTTTAATGGTGAAAAGTAAATGGAGTCTTAGTTTAATGATGATAAGTCATGAAATTATATTAGATTCTGTCAGTCATTTCTGACCCTGACAGATTTTTACTTTGAGTGCTTTGGAAATTTTACTGCTAATTCCAGGCCATCTGTTCCATTTGTATGTGACAACATCTACAAATTGTCATCTTAGAGACATGGAGGCTACTTGTTTCCTCAGTCATTGGTCAGGCTTTCCTTCTTGCTATAGAAAGCTGCAGCCAGCATGAGTATATTTCCATGGAGACAAAGAAACTGAGTTTCCTCTTTCCTGCCATTCCTGAAGATTGTTTACAGAATCAGAGAATCACAGAATCGTCATGGTTGGAAAGGACCTCTGAGATCACCGAGTCCAACCATACACATACAAAAAAACCCCTACAATCTCGGCCACTAGAGCATGACCTGAAGTGCACATCTAGTTTACCCGGCAGTATGCACAAGGGCACCTTGAGGCTTTTAAATTTTCCAGACAAAAGAAGCTACGCATAAGCATCGTGGAAGTCAGACTGTGTGTAGGTGTTCCAGGCATCCCTAAGCCACATCCGGAGTGCATCAGCTGGATCCCATGCACTTTTAGGTCTTCAGAGAAGGAGATACAGAATCTCAGCCTCTAGTGTTGAGGTGTCCAAATATTCTTTGGCATTGACCGTCATAAACACATCTCGGTGTGATAGCCTCTAGTCCTGGCAATATCTGAGCGTACAGGCTTACAGACACAGTATGAATTAGATCGAAAAAACAAGATGCAGCCTGTTCGTCAGAGCATCATAGTTAAGTATGTAACAAAGGCTTGTTTTATTTATTTTTCTGTCCCACCCCTTTCTTTCTGCCACTCTTCTTGGTATATTTTCTAGTATGAAATGGCTCAGTTCAAGTATTGTTTCAGCCTGTCTTGCGAAAATTGTATTTGACTTCTCTCAATTGGCAAGTCTGAAGTGCCTCAACAACCAAGTCAAGATCCTTTCTTTAGTGAATATATCTGGCTCTGTAATGGAATCTGGCTGTAAAACCATCATCTTCATGAGACTGGGCCTATGTTAATCAGCATACTACTTCATGGGGCTCTGAAGGCAGTTTTCTTGAGTCACTGACATTGACTAGAAGGAAGGGTGAAATACTCATTAGTAGAAGAGTTTCACTGTGTTGTCTTTTACCCAAAAAGGACTTCCTTAACAGATTTGAGTTCCTTCATCTAGTTGCTAGAGATTTCACTTAGTATTCCATTCCCAAAGTTTTGCTCCTTGAAAGCTGGATCATTGCTTTATGTTCCTGACACGAGGAGAATCTTTTTATCTGTAGAGCCTGGGACTTTAGAAAGCCTTAGCCCAGGAGATTCACTGCTGAGTAGTATTGGGTACGCAACTTTTGGCTCATGGATAGAGTAATGACATGCTATAAGCCTGCTAAGCTGAAAGACTCCAGAGCTCATTCTCTTTAGAGCCCAACTAACATCAGCTATCTCACTGAGAAGAATTTCTTGTGATGTGTGCAAGATACTCAGCAAAAGCTGTGTTACATACATATCTTTACCAACTGCTGGACTGACTGCGGGATGTACTACTGCCTTTGGTAAAGTAGTGTCTCATTTGTGAGTCACCTGAAACTGAGAACTTCGTCTCTATGATCTGGATGTTTGTTTGAAGTCACCAACACTGTAAATGGATG
Organism: Limosa lapponica baueri; assembly: GCA_002844005.1. Lineage (NCBI taxonomy): Eukaryota > Metazoa > Chordata > Aves > Charadriiformes > Scolopacidae > Limosa > Limosa lapponica. The sequence continues at coordinate 19,967 of KZ506394.1, forward strand.
TTTAAAAGCAGGAACTAAATGCTTAACATCAAGTCGGATTTTTTTTTTAAATTTATTGCCCGTGTGTGGTTTTTCTGACTCCTGCTCTTCTCTTTGGAGTCTCTGGAATTTTGTGAAGTGAAAGGGGGGTGGGAGTTAAGGACAATGCACGTTTCCTTAGAAAAGATACTTGCAAGTTGCTTGGATGCTGATAAGGGGAAAAAAAAACCTCCAACCACTACAGAGCTCAAAGGCTTGAAGTATGCGTTTGTCTATGTTAGGCTGTGCATGAGATAAATTAAGATCATTTACACAACAGTAAACAAATTTCTTCATAATGTTAAGTGATGAGATTTCCAAGATGAGAGACACTTTGTTTACTTTTTTCTTATTCTATTAGATATGAGTTTTCCCGGCTTGTGTAGACACTCATGTTTGCTAAACTTTTAAGTCAATAGGCATATCAGGATCCAGGCCTAAATTGTTTAAAGATCAATGCTTATAATAAAAGAAAGAAGTTAAAAATGCAAAAGGAGGAGATACTGTTCATTTCTAAAAAAATAATGCTGTTGAAAACAAAAGGAAAAAAAATTCCATCAGGTTATACTGTGTAAAAGTTATCTGCCTAATTTTACCATGAACTCCAAAAAACATCTTATATTGAAGAAAACAATTTTTCTTGGTTTGGAGATGGGGTAGAAGATCATGGTTTTTTCTGCTCCTCCCTCCCTTCCTCCAGGAAGGCATTCTGGTAGCTATATAATGTAATTTTGATTGGACAACTTGCTGGATATTAACTGAACTGCAACAATTTTAAGATAAGTATACTTTGAAAGGATATCCTTGGAACCCTTGAGTGAAGATCAGTTTGATGTTTTATAGAAACAGCACTTATTTTTAGCAGGCCGAGGGTCTAGAATGCAGAAATTATTTAAATCTCTTTTTTGGATATGGTAACAACCTTTCAAATGAAGTTATGACATGCGTGCCTATCCTAACTCTTCCTTGCAGGTCTGCTTCCCCATCAGGTCAGCATCATTCTCCCATATCCTCCAGACATCACTCCTCTTCATCACAGTCAGGCTCCTCTGTTCAAAGACATTCTCCTTCCCCACACCGCAAAAGAACTCCTTCTCCATCCTATCAAAGGACAACTTCCCCACCTGCAAGGCGATCGTCTTCTCCTTATCCCCCACACTCTTCCTCTTCTCCGCAGAGGAAGCGAAGCCCTTCGAGACACCGATCTCCAGGAAGAGAAAAGGGAAGGCATGATCGTGATCGGACTTCACAGTCTCATGACAGGCGCCATGAGAGGCGGGATGGTATGAATAAAAATAGCACTTAAGATTAATTTTTATTTATTTGCAAATTGCATTTTGAAACTTGATTTTCAAATTGTGGTATTGTCTGCACCTATCCCAATGGTTATGGGGTGAAGAAAATATTGGCAGACATCTGTATTATCCTTCCTGTGTTGGTGGAGCTGTTTTCAGGGACTGTGCAATGGTGTGTTCCTGATAGGGCTGCTTCTGTAGGCTCAGCTGATTGTAGAGATCTTGTAGGCATCTGTCAGGTGTTTATTGTGTAATGCAATGGTAGCATCAGTAGGTCAGTGATCTTCTCTTGGTATCAGGCATATACTAGTGGATCAGCTGAGTAACAGCAGGATACGTGTAGGTAACTATTAGTCTTTTCTGTGAGGTGCCCAAATGCTAATCCAGTCCTCACTGATCGCTCTGCCCGTTGTCTTCTTAATTGACATTAAGTAGGCGTGTGCAAAGAAACAGTCATTCCCTCTGGAAATCTGTAAAGCTGGTTGAGCAATTTGTGATAGGCAAACATGCAGTTTCTCTCGAGACAGATTACGAAGATTATATATGTCAGCTTTTTTTAGACTGGCTGTAAACTTAACCTTTAAAAAAAAAAAA
>KZ506394.1:25254-36694 GCA_002844005.1 Limosa lapponica baueri
AAAAACATGAAGAGTTTGAATGGAGGTAAAATTTGTTGTTTTCTTCCTTAAAAATTTAGATCGTTTTTTGTAATAGTAAATCCTCCTCAGAGTTACAATTCAAGACATAGTTTCCATAATTAGACCACAGTAAAATTTGTCGTTCAGAGAAAATAGAGATAGATTTTGGTTGGTGCTTAGTTCTATGATACGTAAGGAATCTTTGAATATGATTTTAAAATGTAAGCTTGCAAATTTGGGCTGTCTTTGTTCAACTAAGGCAAATATACAGGTGTTCCGAACAACCGCTGGAACAGCGCTTCAAAGGATGAAATCACGTAAGAAGGGCTGACTATTTACATTTAATTGTCTAATACACTTCCAGTATCTTGATTCGTGTAAGAGTTTCATGTAGATGTTCTGTCATCAAGACTGACATAAACAGGAGTTACATAACTTATGTATAAAATCTAATACTTGGTATGCACAATAAATCATACTGTAATGTTATACGCACCCTTAAAAGAACGTGAAACCTGTTGTTCATGGAACCAATGGCATGAACCAATGATTTGACTTTTTAAGAAAAGAAGTGTTACATCTGTGGCAGAAATGTCACTCAAGTTTGCTTTTAATTTTACCTGGTAACAGGGGAGCATTAAGTCATTGTTAATTCACTTGGAGATGAAAATTGATTAAACTGATGGAAATGCATGTTTTATTGATTTAGTCCTGTTCAACCTCTGCCTGCTCACCCCTGGTGGACGTTGTCTCAATTTACAGTGAAAGGCATTCTCAGCCCCAGAGTAATGGACTGAAAAATACCAACCTCTGTTTGTGCAATTTTTTGCACTTTTGTGTAGTACTTCTAATACATATTGTGGAAAAATAGCTTTATTGATTTTTTTTTTTTTTTGATGACTCAAATGCTACTAACGTCAGCATAGAAGTTGTTATAAAGTGGTCATAATTTATAGAAATATTTTTTAAAATATCTAAACTCTAACTAACAAAATGCAGCTAAGTCTGTGGAGAGTAAATACCGTTAGATAAATCCGGTTTCACTGTCCTTCTGGATCGGTCATTTTCTATATAAATTTAGGTTGCTTTATGACTCTAATCCATTGTCTGAACACTGAAAAACTCAGCTTCTAAGGCTCTGCAGCAAATACATATGGAAACCTCTAGCAGTTTTGCTTCCTGTATTTCTCATGGATTTGGTTGTGTACTTCTGTGCAGGGATCCCTTCTGTGAAGAGGCAGACTAGTATTTCTTATTTTGCAGTACCTTTTACTGTGTATTCTAAATAGTATGAGTTCTTTTAAAGCCCATGACTGTTAACAGTTTTAGGAAGTAAAATTTTCATACAAAACTCTTACCGTTTCATATGTATGTCATTCAGAGCTTTTCAAAACCTTATACCAGATTTTGAATCATTGAGTAATGCATTAATAATAGCTAGGCTGTGAGGTGTAGAATTCTCTTTTGAAGCCATTCAGAAAAATCTGGTTGAAAATGGGTATTACTTTTTTTAGTAGCTTTTGGCTAAAATAGAGAAAGCTCGCTCCCTAAATATTGAAGTCTTTCAAAATTAGTACTGTTTTTTGTCTTTTTTCCTCCCCAAAGAGAATTTCCAAGTTCCAAGTTGCTTTTCGTTTAATGCAAACCAATATCTAGATTGTCAAAACAAAAGCTCTTGGGTTTTTATCAATGTAGTGGAAGCAATATATGTCCCTTTAGCGCTTGGTAATCAAACCTGCCTCTCTTCACAGATCAGAGAGCAAGCTCACCGGTACGACATCAAGGACGAAGTGATGACCTCGAGCGGGATGAAAGAAGAGAAGACCGAAGGGTAGATCGGTCTGATGACAGGAGAGATGAAAGGGCCCGGGAGAGAGAGCGAGAAAGGGAGAGAGACCGAGAGAGGGAAAGAGAAAGAGACCGGGAAAGAGAAAGGGAGAAGGAAAGAGAGTTGGAACGAGATCGTGCTCGGGAACGGGAGAGGGAGAGAGAGCGGGACAAAGACAGGGACCGCGAGCGTGACCGAGACAGGGACCACGACAGGGAAAGAGAACGAGAAAGGGAGAGGGAGAAGGAACGAGAACGAGAGCGGGAGGAACGAGAAAGGGAGCGAGAGCGCGAAAGAGATCGAGAGCGGGAACGAGAAAGGGAGAGAGGTCGGGACAGGGATAAAGAACGAGATCGCCAAAGAGATTGGGATGACAAAGAAAAAGGAAGGGACGACCGCAGGGATAAGAGAGAAGATATTCGAGAAGAAAGAAGTTCAAGAGATGTCCATGAGGAAAGAAAATCCAAGTAAGTGGTTCTGAATGTTAACTTCAGTCAAAAAAAACCCCCACAACCAAAAACACCAAGGAAGGCATGCTTTTACTGTTGATTTCAGTAAGTTAGCAAGCCAGGGAGTGTCATAAGGAAGAACATATCCTGTTTATGCAGAGGCCTGGTCTTGAGCTGTGTTTCCCCTGCATCTGTGGGGTGCATATGGGTGGCCCCAAAATCAGCACTATGGTAGTGAAGTTAATCTGATGCTTTGGTAGTGCAGAATTGTGGAACTACTCAGGAACCAACAATTGAGTCAGATGATGTAATTTTTCCTTTTAAGTATACTTGTGTGGGCTTGTCTTTAATAACGCAGGCATTCTTGGAAGCATAGTAGTGGACTGTGGTTCCTTTTGAAGCCTCCAAGTCAGATAGCAGCTAACTAGGTCAGGGTTCATGGTTTTGTTCATTAAATTTCTCTGGTACATAAATTACCCTTTGCACTACTGATTTTTCAATACCAGAAGACTACTAGTGAAGGTGTGAACAATATTCCAAAATTTTGTGGTGCTTCCTTAAAGTATGTAGCACTGATTCTTTGTCTTCTTTTCCGTTTAGTACAATAAAATTCTCCTTGTGCCATCAATAATAAGCAAACCAGTGTTGCCCTGAATGGCTGCTTTGCTTGGAAGTAATTAATAGCTTTTGTATGAGAGAATTATCTATTCCTATAAATCCTGTAGTACAGGCTCTCCTCCATCCCACTGGGGCAGAAGTCATCAAGTGTCTTGGTGGGGACTTAGCTGCCAGCTGGGGTCAACCCACTGCAGGGATCATTGCCAGAGGAAAAAATTTATCTTAATAGTCTTTCATAACTTTTTGCTAAAAATATAGTTATCTTAGGTGTTAGTGTTTTAGTTTAAGGTATCTTACAGTATGATCAGAAAACAGTTTTGGAATACCAAGTTAGAAAACTACAAAATGTCCTAACATCCTTAGATGTGTTGACTTCTCTATGAAGTGCTTAGACCTCAGGGATTGTGTTGATGATAAACTCAATTATTGAATGTTTTCTTTAAAGAATGCTGAAGAAATTTGACTGTACATGTTTGTTCTGCAGGAAGCGTCACAGAAATGAAAGCAGTCCAAGTCCTCGCCAGTCACCCAAACGTCGCCGTGAGCACTCTCCTGATAGTGATGCTTACAACAGTGGAGATGATAAAAGTGAGTAAGAGTTGGCTGTCTCTGCAGCAGGATCCAGCTTACCCTCTGCCTATGGAAAATAACTTGCAATCTTAAATAGAAAAAGCATGGGGCAAGCTTTTATAAATGTCTTCCTCCCCTTATTTTTATGAGCAACACCGTTTTCCTTAATCTGTATGTTTGTCTTTTTGTCACTATATGTTACGTCTGCCAGGTGACAGTGGCTTCCACATCTGTTGTTTAAGATGCATGTTTATCGTAATGGAAATAGTCTGTTGCTGCTGCTGCAGCAGTAGAAAAACTTAAGAAATGTAACTGAAATAATGGAATATTTGTTTTGATTGACACTTTTTGGCATGCACAACGTACCAAATGTTCACCTGTTCTCCTTCCTAAACATAGAAGTGCATCCTTTTTCCCATTTTGTAGATGAGAAGCACAGACTTCTGAGCCAGGTTGTGCGGCCACAGGAATCCCGGTCACTGAGCCCCTCTCACGTTGCAGAAGAACGACAGAGTCGCTGGAAAGAGGAAGAGCGAAAATCAGACAGAAAGGAAAGTTCCCGGCGTTATGAAGAACCAGAGTTTAAAGAGAGGGTTTCTTCAGCAGATAAGCAGAGAGAGCAACCAGATGCTTCAGAAAGGTCCAGGGTTCAGGAAAATCTTGGACACCGTCCATCTGAAGAAAGAGATGCTTCTGATAGAATGCATGATGACAGCAAGAGGAAGTCTAAGGTACAGAAAAAGGCCACAAAGAAGAAGAAAGATGATGACAGTGGGGTGGAAAGGTACGCTAATGAATCAACGGCTGAGGAAAGCCAGGTCTTTTCACCCAAGAAAGGACAAAAAAAGAAAAATGTAGAGAAAAAGAGGAAGAGGTCCAAGGGTGATTCTGAAGTTTCTGATGAAGAAATTGTTCCACATCATAAAAAGAAGAAAGGCCCGAGAACCCCCCCTGTAACAAAAGAAGAATTGGTTGAAGCACCACCTGAGAAAGCTGTGGCAGAAGTCCCCCAAAAAAGAGACGATACAACATTTAGTGACTGGTCAGATGAAGATGTTCCTGAACGTGGCGACATTGTTGTTCCAGAAAGAAGCACTGAGGACTCCCATAGAAAAAGTCACAGGACGAGGAGTGAAAAGGTGGAAGCCCCTCATGTTACTATAGATGATGGACCACACCGTAAACCTGTGGATCAGAAGCGCAGCAGCAGTCTTGGTAGCAATCGGAGCCATGCCTCAAGCAGGCTTAGATCCCCTTCCAATGAGTCAGCTCATCGCAGTGGAGATGACCAGACTGGACGGAAGAGGATCCTGCACAGTAGCTCTAGAGACAGGGATAGGGACAGAGAGAGAGAGAAGAAAAGCCTAGAAATCACTGGGGAGCGGAAGTCCAGAATTGATCAGTTGAAACGAGGGGAACCCAGTCGCAGCACATCTTCAGGTAATAAGACATGTTTTAGTGAGACTGACCTATCATTCTGTATAAAAGTGCAAAGGTGTGAATCCCAAGTCGTTCTTGGGTGGCTGTATACTCTTCTCATTTGTAATTCATGTGAAGGGAGGTACTCTCTAGCATTTATAAAACTGGAGCAAATTGAGATTCCTGCAAATATTACCATATCTGAAAAGCTGATCCTCAGCGGGCAGGATTACCATTTTGTTTACACCAAAACATTCAGTCAGGTTCAGTTCATGCTGTCTGGGGAATACAGTAATTTGTAGGACAAAAAAAACTCATGGAAAGAGAAAATGCTTGTGCTAACAGAACATTGAGGTAATTTTATCATCTAAATAATGTTCTTAAATTCGTTATTAAAATTTTTTGATATTTTCCCTATTTTGATACGGAAATCCTGAAATCTATGCAAAATTAAAATGTCTTTTCTCTCTGGGAGAGAGATCCATTGTCATCTCAGGAGGTGTTTTCACTGAGGTGAATCTGTCGTGGTTCCTGTTAGTTATACTTTTAATGCATATGGAAATCATCTTTGTTGCAAATCAAAATAATCAAAATTTACTTGTTTTGTTTGTGTAGTTCGTGGAAAAAAAAGGATAAAATATTTTAAAATTTACACAGCATCAATAGGAAAATATCTTCCACCTAAAGCGCTTTGGCTCTCTGTTCTCCTCGTGGTTACATGCCTGGAATTGTTTTTCTGAATTTATGATTTGCTAGCCAGGGCATTCCTAGCTTTTAGAAGACATGTTTTGAAAATTTTGAATTTTGAGATGATTCCTTAAACTTCTGAGTTAAAATGATATGCCTTCAGTTTGGCTTTTGTCATACTAGGAAGTAGCCACTAAAAATCTTTTTTGGGAGTGGGAGAAATGCCTTATGTTTCTAAGTAAGGTTAAATCTGTAGACAATCTGAAGGCATTATTAATTTGAAGATGATGCTTTTGAGAAGTACGTTTTCATACCTGAATCTTTAAAATGCTTCGGTCTAATAAAATAGTATTACATTTACATGCTGTAGTCACGCTTATATTTAAAATATTTCGTTCAGATCGTCAAGATTCGAGAAGCCACAGTTCAAGAAGAAGTTCTCCTGAATCAGATCGTCAGGTCCATTCCAGATCTGGATCCTTTGATAGCAGGGAAAGGCTTCAGGAGCGAGATCGACATGAACACGATCGAGAACGAGAGAGAGAGAGGAGACAGAGAGAGTGGGACCGAGATGTTGACAAAGACTGGCCGAGGAGCAGGGAACGAGAGAGACTCAGAGAACGAGAGAGGGAGAGGGAGAAAAGACGGGAACTGGACAGAGAGAGAGACAGACAACTACCTGATACTGCTGAGAGAGAGAGAGACAGAACTCTTGACATCTCCTCTCAAAAAGAATCAACAAAACACAGTGAAACGAAATTGGACAGAGATCACGAAAAGGAGTTTGATGGTGTTTGTCGGGATTCAGCGACTTCAGAGAAGGAAAGAACAGACAAAGATTCAGGACCATCACAAGGTTTTGAAGATGGAAATGAGGCTGAAAAGGTAGAGAGTTTAGAAGGTGAGATATTCTAGGAAAGAACCTGGACTGACAAATATTCTATTCTTTCCCTTTTAGCATAGTGCTGAACTGAGCTATATTAGGATAATTTTCTACTGAAAGCCTTATTGGCTCCAGCTTCTCTGCTGTGGAAGCAGACACAATAAGAGAGAAATCTGTTGAGCGTCTTCTTTAGTGTTAATTGTGTTAGTGTTATTTGTTAATTTCTAAAGAAGTCTTGAGGTAAAGAAACATAAATGATTTGAGGTATAATTTCACCAAGGTGTAACATTTCGGAATAGGCAGAATAACACCAAGATTGGATTGCTTTGTTATATCATGTAAGTTCTATTTCTTAGTTTGAAAGTGATAAGTAATGAGTGAAAAAAAAAAAGTGTTTACTTGGAACTGTTCTTTGGGTTTTTTTCTGCAGAGCCCAGTTATCATAGAAAGGATTGTCTGATTAGTAGGTGAAACATATCTATGGCTTGGCACAAAAGTCCAAAAATGGCTTTTTCTGAGGTAATCTGATTAAATGCAGCTTCAGTTTGCTGGCCTTTATGGTACCAGAGAAAATGTACTTAGGATTAATAAAGTAAGAAAGGGGCGAACACTGACAAACCCTTAAGCGTTTGTCCCAGAGATTAGACAGCTTGAGCTTTGCATGGATAGGGAGTTTGCAAAGTACTTTTTAACCTGTATCAACAAGGTAAAAGAAGCAAGAGTAAATCCAGAGTAAGGGGTGTATGTTACGGTTATGTTCACTAAGTTGACATTTTTTGGTGATTGCAGGAGTTGTCTTCTCTAAAATCTGTTGAGAGGAAAAAAGGCATTGTAGGATTTGGAATTTTTTGATGTTTAGGATGGTAAGGCCTGAAGTCTGTAGTCTTCAGACAGAGAAACTAACTAGGCTTTTGTAGTTTCACAGAGGACAACAGGACATTGTCTCATATTTGCATGCTTAGTAAGAATTATTAGTAGATGTTCATTGTTAATTTGAGCAGTTAAATCGAATGTTGTCTGGAGAGGATGATGAGAAATATTTATTCCTTACTATATCTCCTACTAGATTGCTTACAAAATGGTCATTAAGGCTGACTGGTACAAATGAGAAACTCCATTTACAGAGGCTATTTGTGGAGTGGAAGCACTTGTCCAAGATAGCGTTTGTAGTGAGCACGGGGAAGTCTGCTCTGTCTTGCTGTAATGGATAGAATTCAGCGCTTTTTAAGCTAGAGGAAGGAAGGGTGCAATAAATGTGAGAGTGCAGTGTGATAACTTCAGAAAAGAGTTGGTGAAAGGCTATTCCTAGGTACCTTATCTGTTTCCTGGAGTGCACCGATAACTAAACAGGCTGTGGATGTTAAATGTGTTCTTAGGTCTAGCCTTTTAGCAGACTTCTTGTAAGTGTTTTAATGTGTATTCTTTTGTGTATTTTTCAAAGGCTGTTTCCTAAATTCTCTGAAAACTATCATCTGTAGGAAGTTATGGTATATCTAGGTTTATTTTTTTAGAAAAAGAAATGTCTTCTTTCAAATGCATTCCATTTTATTAAAGCGTACTATATATGACATGTTTATGATTTTCTAAGGCTTAGTGTACTTTATTGTCTTTCATTACTTTATTACTCCTGTTTACATTGCTCCTTCTTAGCTGACTAATGTATCATGTTTTTAATGCAGAATTAATATGAAAGTAAATTTCTGCAAAAAAAAAAAAGCAGTAAAGGTAGTGAGAGGATTATAATCTAGACATTACCAAACTTTGATTTGAAATTCAAAATCGAGAAAGTAATCTTTTTTTAATCATGTATTGAGAACGATGGATTATTATTTTTAATTGCTTCATGCGGTAATTTTTTTTATGGTTCATTTGCATTGTCCAAGCATATATTTAAATATTTAAATTCGTAAGGGACAAAATGAAATCTAGTATAGATCCCCTTATTTTCCTTTTAAAAAGGAAAAACTTTTTTGAAAACTAAATACAGTTTCCAAATCTGATGATGTTAAGGAGGTATCTGGTATTTACTTGGACAAATTACTGTAGTATGCTTTCTAATGAAATGTGTGAGGATATAAACGCTAATTTACTGTAATGTCTTGAACCTTAATGTGTTTACTCTAGGAGTGGGCTTAAATAATGCTGAAGTTGCTATAAGCTTCCTCCAAAGCACTGCCAGGTGGTCCGAGTAGTTAATTTACGCTCTGCTAACATGTCTCTTACTTGCTTTTTCCATGACCATTTTTAGGTTAGTTGAGGTGATTTACTGTTTTTCTTCCCCCCTCTGTAGCTTTTACAAAGGCAAGTGAAAAAAAAATAAACTGGGAACACCTTAAAACAGAGACAGTTTCCCTTCTGGTTAAGACAGCTGGAAGATATTAGATATAGTCAGCCACAGGGGAGAACCCCTGTAAATTCTGTCTAGTTTATATGGCACAACTCATTGCAAGTGCTGTGGCAGGTGGAGAGCCCTAAGAAAGCCTGAGTTTTGAGCAGTAGGTTTTCCAAATGCTTGAATCAGACCTTTCAGTCTGGGAGGTGAGATAATACCTTCAGATGCTCCTTTCACGAACAGCAAAATGCAGTGTTTACAGGTTTTAAGGAATGTGTTTACTCATAGAGCACAGGTATGTGTATATGCGTATGTAGGTGGATGGATAGGTGTGTAACAACAACTAAAGAAGTTTGGCATGGCTTTCTAAAAGCTCTTCTTGTGACTTCCACAAAGAGTGTAAAAGTCCGTGAATTATTGCTTCATTCAGAGTATCTTGGACCTTCTTGGGTTTTGGGGGGTTTGTTTCTGCTTTCCCTTTTAGAGCCTTTGGACTGAATCCTGAGCTTGGATTCATGTGCAAAAGCATCTTAAAGACTTTGTGGTGCCAACTTATATTTGTATTATTAACTACATACCAGATATCAGATACGTTTCTTCTGAATATGGCCTTCTATGTGCAGTCTGACTAATACTGCACCAAAAAAAATGACCAAGATATGTAAAATTCAAACTGCCTCATTCCTTATGGGAGAAAAAAAGGTCGCTGTTTCCATAAGTTAATACCTGTTTTCATGTTGAATGTACTTGTCCCCAAAAACTAACAGCTTAGCTTCTGAACCTTTCTGTTTTTAGGCTGCTTAAAGCATGTTTAGAAAACAAGAGTGATTGCTTTAAAGCTACAGTATGTATCTGTCTCTGTAGGAGAAGATGAAGCAAAGATTGATGATGTACAGTCACTGGGGTCTGGTGCTGGAGAATACGAGCCAATCAGCGATGATGAACTGGATGAAATTCTGGCAGGTGATGCTGAAAAGCGGGAGGATCAACAGGAGGATGAGAAGATGCCTGGTAAAAGTATAGCAAAACCTCTTTATGATTATTTGACTCTAAAGTTTCGATCAGTCTGCATATAATGCTATTGTGATGTTAACAGTATTTCTGAATTAGGAGCACGCAGTTTGTTTGTTATTAAGTATTTCTCATTTATTCTGTAATAGGTAAGCCTGAGAAGTATAGAGGTAAGTAAAGAGTACTGGGAGCTGTATCATGAAGTCATATTTATCTTGTTTTATACGGCTAGAAGGGTAAGCTTTCTTATAAACATGTTTTCATTTATCCCATTTGGTTTTCATCATTATTTGGAACTGATATTTTTATGAGCAGGCTTCATCCATGCTCAAATGCTTCCCAAATGCACTGGAAAGCATGGAATCTTCCACTTGTCCTAAGTTCAGTTGAGTCATCAGGGTTGTATGATCAGTGTTTGTATCTTCTGTGCTAAATATACTAGACACACAGTTGTATGGTTATTCAATAAATCCTTTGGGGGGGAAAAAAAAAGGCAAAAAGCATTCACCATCTAGACTTGAAATACTAACTTTTTAAGCATTTAATTTGGATCTGTCATAGCATGTTTAGTTGTACTGTGACTTTTGTGAATGTGTAAGTGATGTGTCCAAATCTGCTGGCTAAGCAGGGTCTGAGCAGCCTTTCACAAAGGGGTTGCAATAAAAATGAAGCAGAATATTAGGTGTGGTTTTTGGGTTTTCTTAATCCAAGAGGCTTTATATTTGTATGCTACTTTTTTTCCACCAACCTAAGTGAGTTTTGACGTTCTTACCTGAAGTTTCCAAGGTTCTGGCTTTGAGAACTGCTTATCTAATATATACTGCTTATAGGAGACAGGGGTGTACACAGTACGTGAAATTAATCAACTGCGGTAAGGGATGATGATGTGATAACTCATTCTCTGTCAATGTTTTTGCAGATCCCGTGGATGTTATAGATGTGGATTGGTCCAGTCTTATGCCAAAGCAGCCAAAAGAACCACGGGAGCCTGGGGCTGCGCTCTTAAAATTCACCCCAGGTGCCGTTATGTTGAGAGTTGGCATTTCCAAGCGATTGGCGGGACCAGAACTCTTCACCAAAATTAAAGAGACTTGCCAGAGAGTGTTAGAAAAACCTAAAGGTAATTGTTTCTGCAGGCATTAAACTGTCTTTTGTACTTTATGAAAATCCTTATGAAATGTGCATTAGTTAATTTTGGGTTTCAAGACCGTAGAAAGTGTATAATGTGTATTGTGTGAAAATTTCAGGCATGTAATACAGTTGCATGTCAGTCAAATTAGTTTTAATTCCAGCAGTGATGAGGAGGTCTTGAATAATAGCCTAAACAAAATTTTTTATCCTAGTGGAATATTCTGTTTGTGGACCATTCATACTTTCCTGGCCTAAAGCGTGTCAGCTGTTTTTTGGCAAGCTAAATATTTTCTGCAGTGAATTAGTAATAATATTGTGAGAAAGAAATAAGATTTCTTATTTTATTTGAGGGCCCTCTGCACATCCTCTTACTTTCCGTCCGAGGATCCTCTCTAGAATGCATAGATTGCTTTTGGGTCAGAATGAAGGAGCTAAGTGAAATTAGTATATTATGTCTCTGCTAGAAGTGGGAAATTAAATAGTACATGTCTGGGATTTGTATGGAGTATGTG